>QJNX01000113.1:0-171759 GCA_004155925.1 Monosporascus sp. MG133 | reverse complement strand
TTTAAAAAAAAAAAAAAAAAAAAAAAAAAAAACAGTATTTGAATAACTTTGATGAAACCAAGGAAGGAGCCAGAAGAGGCCTGAGCTCGCTGAGGTAACTAACCCAACGCCAAAGTGCAATGACGTTTCATGGGAAACTGTACGACCGCATGACAACTTTGCAGCTCTAGGGAACATGGAAATCTGCGACTCCGAATACAGCCGAAGCACGGAATGTGATGCGAGATAGTCGAGACGTCAGCCTTACCCGGCTCAGCTGTTTGTTGGTTTCATACAACCTAATTCGCAGTTTTAAGGGCAGGTTCCACCGGCCACGCCCGTCGGCCGGTGCCGGTTCCAGGCCTTTGGGCGAACCGTCCCAGAAATCTGGGCGCGATGGGTCACACCACGTCACACGACTTCGCTACCAAAAATCAGCCGCATTTCAATTCCCCGGAGTCTCATTCGCGAGAAGATCCGACCCGAAAAGCCAGAGCGGGTACCTATCAGCCCTCTTGCCTCGTTTCCTTTTCGCACCCAACACCTTATACGCGATCCATATTTTCTAGGCTGTCCAGTTCCGGCCGCCGATGGCCTGACAGTCCAAGGAAGAACATGAGATCAAGTGATCCTCATTGTCGGGCTCTGCTTCCATCGCGCACCATGCTGCGAACCTTCTCGTCTGAACCCGGCGAGTGCCCGCTCGACATAGCTGCGATAGGCGCCGCTGCTGCTTGTATAAGAGCAGCCATGGAATTGCGGCTAGCGAGATGAAGAAGTCAGCCTCATCAAGAGACAGACACAGCATCCAGCAGTTTACAGGACAACACCATCGGCATCCTCCAACAACCAACATCCTCAAACGCACAATACTTCTCAGTCTTCTAGAGAAACAATCGCCACCGCGATCCTAGCCAAGTCACACATCACGTAACTTGCACGGATTGGCCTCAGCCCTAAATGACCACCACCCATCTTCTTGCTCTTTAACCAACCAATCCCAACGATCATCATGTTGGCCGTTCGAGCAGCATCGCGCGTGGCCTCCCGCAGCGGATTCCGCAACATGTCGAGCCTGCGAACTTTCGCTCGCAGCTTCGAGCCGCACCCGACCCCGATGCCGGCTGCTGGCCCCTTGCACAAGGGAGACTGGGGCCGAATCGTGAAGGCGAGAGCGCAACAAGCCGCCATGTAAGCATGCCCCTTCCCCTATCACAACTCTACCGGAATGATTCAGTCCCAATGCTAACACTTTATCGCAGCTACTTTCCCGGTCTCGCCGTCATTTTGGGCTGGCCGCTGGCTGCTTCCTATGTCCTCAACGAGCACGTAGGCCAGTTTTAGCAAGTCTCCGCATCCGCATATATTGCATTCTGGGGCGCTCACCTGGATAATAACGTCTGGTTTGGTCGCATGACGGTTTGGCGTTCCGGTTTGGGTGTTTGGTGGATGAAAATACACCCAAGGCAATACTGTGATTCACTTTTGCATTACATCTCGTATATACAGTAAACAGAGACGTTACCCGATAGGTGAATGCGATTTCTTCCACGCTTTTCTTGTAAAGGGCTAAACCCATTTGGCCCAAGATCACATGGTCTGTTCACACATAAGACGATATACGAAAAACTAATCCTCGCTACCTAGCAGAGGGTGGACAATTAACTATGAAATTCAAAGATGATATGGAGTCCGCGGGAATTTTAGTAAGACCGGTGTGGGAGAATATGGGAATATCTGTTTTAAAAGGGGTGACGTGATTCGGGAGAGCGGCCCAAACCAGCTGCTGCCGGTCCAGTTTCAGCTGACGGATACCTTTTCGCCCACGCCTCAAGTAGTCCGAAGGCGAGGAGATCAAAGATGCCTCATTAATATCTGGCAGAACATATCTTATTAGTCCACACACCGCGGCGGAAAATACACAAAAATGGGCTACTCCGGCGACGGTAGCGCGTCAGATTCGAATTATAGATATATTTGAGGTTTTGATCATTTTTATCATTCCTCTCCCTGCCTGAGCCGATTCTCATCCATCATCCCCCTTTTCAAAACTGGGACGGCAAGACTGCATAGAATAGATCACGATGGGTTCCTTCCTCCCCCCCAAAAAGGCAGTTCGGGTAAGTAGAAGGGTAACTTTGCACGCCGAGAACGACAATGAATATGAATCCAACCTTTTCCTTTGCAAGCAGTCTGACTGTCTGCGTAAGGACACTGAACAAACATATCGTTTGCTTTCTTAGGTGCTTGCTGCGGCACTGTCGCTAAGACATCATGACTATGTACTCCATCCGAGATATGTCAAGTCACTCACTGCTGGCTCAGGAGGGTCAAGTAAACAATAGCGACTGGCATTGAACTCTTCAACCCTAAGTGTGACAGCGGCGGTCCACTAGCGCCATGGTGGCGAACCATATATACAGGAAGCGAAGTGAATGTGGTAGGTACAATCCGACATCAATGTGTCGTCCATCGGGAAACTATATACAAGAATCGAAGTTCGCTCAGCGCGCATACGAAGACCATGCAACCCATCAATAGCACCAGACCCTTCCACCCTTCCCCACAGAACCAATCCCCCAATGCGAACTCCGGACACCTCTCATGCATCGTAAAAGAAACCCGAATTGTAAGGTCGGCTCCACTACTCGAAACCGGCGATGAATCTGCCCAGCGGCGTCCAGTATCCGTTGATGTCGAGCAGCTGGGCGGCCGGGCTGACGAAGCCGTCGGCGGGCTCGCGCGACATGCCGAAGAAGCCGTACTGGTAGACCCAAGACTCGCCGTCCATCCACTGGGCCATGGAGCGCGTGAAGTAGTCGACCTCGTTGTAGTCGCGGTTGGTGCTGGCGATCTCAGAGACGACGACGTCGAGGCCGTACTCGTCGCGCCGGCCCCTGATGTAGTCCTGCGCGTAGACGATCTCCTCGTTCGAGGGCGTCCACTGCGACGTGTAGAAGTGCACGCCCGTGTAGTCGGGCCTCTCGCCGTCGCCGAGGTACGACATGAACTGGCGCAGCCACTCGGTGCCGGCGGGGTCGCTGGCGGGCGCGGGTCCCACGAGGCGGGCGCCGAACAGCGCGCGCAGCGGCAGCAGGCTGTTGCGCCAGACGTTCGCGGCCTCGGCCGGCGCGATGCCCTGGCGCTCGGGCTCGTTGTAGAAGTGCACGAGCGGCGCGATCCCGGACTGCTGCTGGTTCTGCAGCGTGCCCACGATCTGCGACCACGCGTCGCCGACGAGCTGCATCGGCGTGCGCACCATCGGCTCGTGCGCCAGCGGCACCTCGGTCGGCGTCCACGTCTCCCAGTTCATGACGCCCGCGAGCTCCGGCGACGACGCCAGCGACGCCGCCGTCTCCCGGATCCCCGGATAGGACGGGTAGTCGCGCGTCAGCGTCCACTCCCACAGCGCGATGCGCTTCCGGGCGCCGACGTTCTGACGCTTGGCGACGGGGGCCGCGACGGTGCTGCTCGCCAGGAGCAGGCTGGCTGCGAGGCAGGCGGACTGGAGGAACTTCATTTTCTTTCTTTTTGTTTGTTGTTATGTCTGCCAAGGAGTGACTTGTTCGTAAAGGAGTGACACGTCGTTTAGACGCTGAGAGTAGGAGATAAGGAGTGACAAGCAAAGCTGGATAGCTAGGCAGTGAGGATCTACGGATCAACCTGGGTCAAGATCTACAGACCTCACATGGGGAGGATGCATTGTGGTTTATATATAAGCTCTCCGGCCTTTCTCGAGTCGCTCTGTATAGCGTTCCCAGCATCCAGACGGACGGACGCCATCGGAGATCGCTTAGGCTGACCACCTGTTCGTCTGGCGCTGCTGTGAGAAGGTATCGTTGCCCTTTTAGGCAGGAAGTCCCAGGTTAGTAATCCCGCTTATGGGCTGCCATCCTCGCCGTGGAGAGGGCCATATAGGCTATAGCGTGCCTCTCGTCGGTCCTGAATGCGTGCGAATGCGCCGCGAGGTCACAGCCGCGAGAGATTAGACCGTGCTCGCAGTTGCGCCTTTGGGCATAGCGTAAGCTGAGGTTGGGGCGGTCCAGCCATGATTCAGAGCGAGTCTAGGCGGCCACGCTTACTGTGTCGATATTCTGAGCGTTTCTTTTTAGCAGCCCCTCCCACCTCACACAACGTGGGCGTAGGGATTCGTATGGCCGCTATGCGGGCTCTGCATAGGAAAAGGGAAAGTGTTGCTTATGGGATGTTCTCGGCCGTCTGGAACGTTGGTAATCTGCGCGACAGCTCTGTCGATGCCGCTAAGCCTTGTTGCGAATCCAAGACCTCCAAAAACAGCAACTGGTATCCACCCAGGCGCTTGGGATTATGGTGAGCACTTGCTTGTTCCTGCATCGCCGCCGCCTAATCGGGAAGCCGAAGTTGTCGATCTGACACAGCGTTACATCGTCCAAGTTCATTCAAGCTCAACGATATATGCACAGGTCTTCCGGGCCCGAAGGATCGGGTTTGATTCAAGCGTCTTTAGTAGCCATCGCTTAACTATCATGCGTAGCTCTGTAGCTACGCCTTGGAATGTCATACGTATAATAGTGTCCCTCAACTATGATATCTTCTGTGCATAACCAGAACCGGTCTGGATCTAACCCTAGCTGGGTCGAGTTGGTTCTCTGGACTCATATACTGTGAGGCACAAGATGCAAGAACTACGTCCCCAATTGTGCGTGCCGTTTCTAGAAGGACGTGGTGCAGCCGTGTAGTAGGGACTCAAGGGCCTTCATCTGATGTTGGAAGCTGATGGAAATGACCACGCCGCTTCTCGTTTCGCCGCAACCGAATGATAGGCCCGAACGAACCGAGGCTTTTCATCAGTAAGTAGGCCATTTTCTTATGTCCTATCCACCTACACGCTGCGCCGCGCGCAAGTCGAAGCCGGAATGGCACTCTCGTCAGATAGAGGATGACTATACCAGAATCACACCGTAGTCTAGCCCACGCGAGCTGAGTAGAGCACCCAGCACATACCTGCATCAAAACCGCTCAAATATAGAATCGACCGACTAATGTTCCCAACCGTTTTCTTGCAGATTATTCGCTTGTATACTGAGTTCGTCTTAGACGTACCACCCAGCTCAGCCTTGAAAGACAGGCTAGCGACGTCGAAACCACAAATACCTACGCCCATCTACAGTCCAGACGGTTGGCGATTCATCTACCACCCGTTTTAGACTAGAGGTCAAAAGCCACCAGGTATCTATCTTATTAGGCTCACTTCCCACCTGCCTGATACGGACCAACGACTAAGTCCGCGGCCGAACCGAGCTGAGCTGAGCCGGGGGCCCGTCCAGCGTAGAGGGCATAGCCATGCCATTGGTTGCCTTACGCCTCTTGAGGGCATCGATCCCATCCGTGATCGCATCGGAAGTTATCGGACGCATGAACGTCTTACGTATCACGTTCTGAGCATACCAAACTACAAACTACGCATCCACACCACCAAAACCACCAAGACTCCCAAGTAAAACACGATATCAATTCAAGCGCTATACGTCTCCGGGCCCCCTTGGGATGTGGCTGCATGACTTTTCCGCGCCCCCGATAAAAACAGTAGCATGATGGTACGCTTCACGTCCTTTCACTTCATTTCCTATCCCTCGACCGTAAAAAGTAAAAAGGGGGGTATGCCCTCCACCGGATCTCTTATCATTCTCCGCCCGGCCCGAAACAAAGAGAAATGCTCTCTTGCACCGCCCATGCACCCGCTATCGTAAGTTAACCTAAGAAAAACACCGGAAAAAGAAGAAGCCGTATCACCCTCATGGTCCTTAACCAGAACATGCCATTTCCGTAGAGCCTATGCAACCCCCGTTCCTGGCGTAACACGAATGACGTAGTAGCCGCGTGATCTGAATGTCTTCCGTGCGATATTCCGCCCCGCTCCGATCCGGTCCGGCCCATCACTTCGCGGGATAGCTCAGATCCAGATTCCAAAGCGAATCCCAGATGACGCTCCTCCCCTCCGAAGCGGCGGACGCATCGCTCACGTCGCGCTGGAGCCGCGGCTGCGGTCGGTCCGCGCGCACGGAATCCCGGTGTGCCCGAGGACCACGCGCCGCCCGCCTTTCCGGACTCTGCTTCGGGTTCGGATGCGGAGGAGGGGTGGCGTCTGCCCGATGGCCGCGCTAGAGCCCCATCAGCGAAAAGATGTTCGTTTGTTTGGATGGTGCGGTGGTCATGGACCCAGTAACGAGTCGACCATGTGGTTTTGTCGCACCTCATTGGTCAGTTGTTGCCGTTGGCTATCGGCCCCGCCATTGGCGGCCGCCTTGTTCTTCCCATTTCCCATATTCAACCCTCCCTGTTGATATTGCCCCTGGGTCTCGCCGCTGGGCCCCGCGACACTCTGTCCTATGGAAGTTGGGCTCTCCAAGACCGGTGAATCCGCCGGCCCGGCGCGGAGGCTGTTCGTCTCGCTTGCGAGCGCGCTGCCCTTAGCGGCTGCGCCGCTACCACCACCCAATGTGAATGGCAGGGCCTTCTTAGACCCCGAGCTGCTCCGTCTGCTCTCGAGGCTCTTATGCAGAGTGCGGCTAACGCTATCGATGCCCGAGGTGGAGCCGCCAAGGCCACCGAGGAGCTTGGATTTGCTCTTAGACGACGTCCGTGCATGCGCGTTATGCATGTCAGCGACCGCAGCGACGTTATTAGCGGCGATGGTGGACTTGCCGAGCCCCGGCGTTGAAGGAGCGCCGGGCTTGTCCTCATGCGCATCGATCAGCCACCAGCGGAGACCATCCGATAGGTCGAAGGGGTTGTCAAATTCGTCACCGGTGTTGACGGAGTCCGTCTCGCCCTCTGAGGGGGCCGCATTGGCGGCGGTGGACTGCAGGCTCTTAGACAGGTCGACAACCCGTTCCTGAATGCGAGTTATGCGCGCCACGAGCCATTCCCGACTACGCAACCGGTGACTCTCCTGCTCGCGAAGGAAGAAGTGCGGACACCCGACATTGAAGGCGGCCCAAGCGCCTGTAGTTTGGTTACGGGTCGGTAAGAATAGGGCTAGATCGCCTTCCTTAAAGTGTTTGAATGCAATCTTGTCGTGGGCTTCCTTGGCGAGCGTATGAGCACGTTCACGATAACCTCGAGCGTCCCTAGTCATCTTTCTAGCTGTATGCTCCACTTCCTTGATGCGGCGGTAGATGGCGTCGGAAAACTTGTCTATGTCGAAGTTTCCGGGCCCGGCCATGTAGGCCTGGAACTGCTCGTCTTCCGTCTTCGAGTCTTCTGCATTCATCCAATAGAGAAGCCTGAGATCGGCACTGTCGGCAAGCATGTTGGTCGCCAACGAGACAGATCGCCTGATCGAGGTTCCAGGGTCGGACGAATCGTTTGGATTCTGAAAGGTTCGCTCAGATCGCGGAATTTTCTGAAAGGTCATTGACCCGTCGTCGTGGCGAGTGATAGAGAAACTGAGCCGCTCCAGGAGCCTGCATAGCCTTTCGTTGTGGGTATACAATCGTTGGGTAAGACTCTTGGTGTGTTCGTTACGACTTTCCAAGCGAGCGTCGAGACTTGCCGTCCGAGTCTCAGAGGAGTGTAGTTTATCCTGGAACATTCGAACTTCTTCCTCGAGACTGCCTACCTGGGACTGTCTTGATGCCAGCTGTTCGGATAGTTCTGCGACTCTCTTCTCTTCATCCTCCAGCTTCTTTCGTAAAGTCTCCGAGCCACTCTCACCCTCGGTCATTTGGCCTCTCAGGCGGTCAATCTGTTCCCGCCCGTCCCGGACCTCTGCTTCCAAGGTGGCGCATCTGGCTTTCTCCTTGTCTAGTGACTCGCGTAGATGAACTGATGCCATCTCTTCTGCGGACAATCTCTCCTGTGTAGCCGACAGCTCGGACTTGACCTCCTTAATGGAGCCTTGGGCATGGTCAAGATCGGTCTTCGTGAGGGATAGATCTTCCTCGAGTGACTGGACCTTCGCTAGAACATCGGCCGACTTGTTTGCCAGTGACTCGATGATGTCGGTTATCTCCTGAGGCGCAGCTTCTTTGGGTGACAACTGGCTGTGGAGCTCCTTGAGCGACTTGGCATGGGTCTCTGTGTTTTCTTCATATGTTTCTGCACGTCTTGATAGAGTCTTGATGGTTTCGCGGGCTTCCTGCAGTTGCCTCTCGAGGGACACATTCCGTTCCCTCTGTGCGCGACTCTCGCTGCGGAGGAAGTCAAGCTGGCCCTGAAATTTCAGGATATCGTCCTTCTTCTCCCGTGTCAGGCGTCCGACCTCCTCTTCCAGATAATGGACCTTCTCATCGTAGGCTAGCTTTTCGTTGTCTCTGGATTCGCCGAAATGCTCTATCTCCTCCTCGGTCTCCTCGAGGCGCATCTTCAAAGCCTTGATTTCGGCCTCGAGCGACTTGCGTTCCTCCAAGAATTCCCTCTTCAAGGCCTCCATATTGCCTAGAAGGTCGTTCTTAGTTGAGTTGACTTCTTGCATATCGGTTGTTCGGGCCTGGGCCTCCTTCTCGAGAGCCGCAGCGCGTTCTCTTTCCGCATTGAGGTCGCCTTCTAGTTTCGCGATACGGTCCAAAAGAGCCCCACTACCGTCTGAAGCGGACGATCGTCGCCGGTCGTCACTCGGCTGGTTCGCCTTGACCGAGGCAGTAGAGTCATTCCTGTCCGCTGATTGCTGCTGTGGTTGAAACAATGACGGTCTTGATGCCTGACTATGTCGATGCAAGAGATCCTCGAGTCGGCGGACTCTGCTTTCGGCAGTCCTTAGTTTGTTCTCTAGCTTGGATTTGTCGTCCTGCAGGCTTCGAAGGAGCTCATCGTCTCCTCGGATGAGCAGGCCACTTCTACCTAGCACCGCTTCATGGACACTGCCGTTCTTGAAGGCCTTCACCCGTTTCGACTGCTGCTTCGTCGGGTTATTAAGCTCGTCAATCAGCTTTGCGACGTCATCCACAACTGAAGGCTCTGCGTTGTGGCGTTGAATGACGGCCAGGAACTCATTGAGATCATGTCTCGTCATAGCCGGCCATGCCTCCTCTTCCCCGAGAATGTTCACCTCAACGCCCAGTACATTGTTCTCTGTCTTTTCGGGTCCGTATGTGCTACCAACCATTTTATGCCATTTGCGTCTGCGCTTCAACTCCTCATCCTGGAAAAGGGCCATCTCGTTGACAAGCGTTGACGAGTCTGACTTGACCTTGTCCGCCCATTCCCTACGCCTGAGCGCTTCTGCCACGAAGGATGCATACATAAACGGGAGCTGCTGTATGAGGCGCAGGTAGTCGAAAGTAGTCATCTCCTCCTCGCCTTGGGTGATGACATTCATCTGATTCTTCACGTTCGCGTGCAAACTTGTTATCTCGGCGATATTGCGCATGAAAACCAGAGAATCGCGAGCGACGTCATTACGTGCCTGGGTCGCGTAATGAACCATAGCCTCCATCTCCAGAGCCCGATTCTGCATGCTGGGTAGGAGTTGCTTGGTATGGTTGACGGCCGTCTTGGAAGCTTGTGGAACGTCTCTTGCCGGATTGACATATAGAAGCGTAGCCTGGTAATCCGCATCGATCTTCTTCGCCACCGCCTCGATATCCTCCAACAGCCGGCGGCACTCATCGGCATGGTGCAAAGCCGATCGAGCCATGAGCTCGTCAAATTCCTGAAACAGCTGGTCACATTCGGCAAACATCCTCTCGGCCGTCTTGTCGAGTTCGGATATCTTGTTGTTGAACTTTCGCAGAGATGTAGTGGCGAGCTTGCCAGCTTTCCGCGTCGTCTCCGGATCGATGAGGTCCTCTAATGTTGCCTGGCGCGACTTCCGCACCTCCTGGCCGGTCATGAAGCGGACCATGGCCGGAGATATACCGATGCTCCGAGCCGACTCTAGATAACGCTCCCAGTTGGTGGCTAGGTTGCTGTAGTCTTCCTGCGTCGGAACAATCCATTTCTTCAACTCGTTGTATTTGGGCTCCAGAGGCTTCAATGCGGTGTCGAGGTTGGCCACGGCGGCATCGAGGCACCTGAGCATGACTTCCATTTCATCGTAGCGTGCGTGTGCAGTGTTGGCCATGGCGGTACAGTCATTTACGATGTTCGACGCCCAGTCGCGACGACTCTTGAACAGAGCTTGCCATGACTGCAAAGACCGTGAATCGTTAATAGCATTGGGCGCAGCAGTTAGGACATATCGTCTCGGAACAGGGGCCTCGGACACGAGGGATGCAGGGGTACCCGGCGACGAGGCTTGCGTTATTCGGATATCGTAGACGTAAATCTCCTTCTATAGCCCACGTTAGCCTAAGACTTCAGGGTGCTATAGGGTAGACGGGGAAAGGTGCGCTGACTTCCGACTGGATGGTTTGGATCTTTACGGTTTTCCCTTGTGAGGTAAGAGCAACGATACTTGGTATCGGAATAGAGCTTTGTCTGGAGACCCATCCTTTGAAGTCATCGAGGCTACAGTTGCGATGTCAGTCTGTGTCACACTTAATGCCGACTCTCGCAGCGAGTCCTTGCCAGCCGAGTCAGTACGTACGACGAGAACTGCGAGATGTCGACCTGCAGGCGCTGGCCCGTGTGGGCTACCAACACCTGCGTCTGCGTCGCCATTATTCACGTATTCCATCACCTAAAGACAGCATACGGGGGGCGGAGCCAAGACAAGAAAGGATGTCGGAATGTAAGTATGCTCAAAGGAAGAGCCGGGTAAGCCAGGGATACCAATATATGGATGCGTGGTGTACGTAAGACAAGAAGATGGCCTGGCAGACTGGAATATTGTGGTGATGATAAAGCACGGGAAGCGACTGCTAGTATCAGCTCCCCTAGATAACAGATCGCCCTATAGAGTCAGGGTCAGGGTCAGGGTATCGGAGGTTACCAGAGCAATAAGCCCGACAGTCATCATCACGAGGCGGTCTCGATTCTACTGTAGAACGAGAATTGAGAGAACGTGCTCCCAACGGCGCCCCGTTGTCCCACGCCACCGATCACCAATCACAGACGAGGCCGAGCTTAGACCAGTCGACTATGTGGATGCGCCAGGCGGTTTCGAATGTCTTGGGCTTGCGGCTATCCCGTTACAATCGAGGATGACGTCGGCTCGTGATCAAGCGCTTATCACGTACTCGAATTCTATAGTGCTATCACAAGTATCATGGGAAATTATGAAAGTGCTGAAGAGGGATTCTTTTTTAAAGAGCTCATGTAATTAAGAGAAACAACACAGGGGAGGATAGGATATTAGGTTCCAAGGCTTACTGGGATGGGGAGGTAGTTAGAATGGAACTTTGTTCTGACGTGCGGTATCCTATCATTGTTGATTACAACAAACATTTGAATAGTGCCACCGTATCAGCCACTTTATCTCCGATGTCCAGCCACACCTCCCAAGAGCCCGATATACGCACCGTGTCGTACCCATCCGCGTTGGATATGAGCGGCGATCTGGACAAAGGGAGACAGTTTTTGATATGGCTTAATTCTATCGTATATCTCTAAAGTCCAGAGTTATTCATTTATTGTTTAGTGTCTTTACGGAATAGGATGATGGCTCAAGAAGCCACCGACACTCCAAAGCCCTTGTTGCTCTCGGACGAGGAAAAGCGCGTCTTAGAACTACATGACAGGCTCCAACAGCTTCAGTTAGAAATCGCCCTGTTAACAGCACAAAAGAATTACATTCCAAGTACGGGTCTCCATTTCGCCTTATTTCTAGGACACCACGGCTAACGTAACGTAACAAAAGGCACGACGACATCATCGTCAGAAGAGGGACGTGCAATAAAGGCAGCCCAGAAAGAGCTCCTGGACTCCCGCGCTCGATATGTGCTACGGAACGAGGCCGTAGAGAGCGTCGTGATAGCGAATCCGATCATGCAGGCCGTGCATAGCGGGGCCAACGCTTCGCCCATCGAGAGGTCAGTTAGCCAGCTATATTACGTCCTCCCCACCCCATCTCCCTCTCTAATCCTAGCTCCAACTACGAGAAGTGAGATTCGCCAAACAAGGCAGCTGGCTAACAGAACCACAGGGACCTCCTGCCCGTGCTCGAGCAGCGCGACGCAGCCTCCGTGACCCTAGCCAAGCAATCGACGGAGCTCCGGACGCTGCTGGACGAGCTAGCAGAGGTCGAGGGCCGGAGCCTGCGGCTGGGGCGCGAGAACGCGGACATGGCGGCCGAGGTGCTGCGGCTGGCAGGGGAGGCCAACCGCCGGAATAACGGGACGGGGGAGCCGTGGGCGGACGCGGACCCGGATCTCGCGGCCGAGATCGTCGAGCTCGAGGCGCAGGTCCGGGCGAGCCGGAAGCGGTGGCGGGTCGTCAAGGGGACGGCGAGCGCCTTCGTCGCAGGCAGCGGCATCGACTGGGCCCGCGACGCCGAGCTCAGGGATATCGTGCTCGACGCGGAGGACGACGACATATGATTGGTAGCGGGCATAGGTGGAGCGTACGATTCTGAAGGGAGGCTGTTGGATTGTTTCTGTGCTTGTGATACCCTATCCCTTCTTGCACTCATGAATAGATGCTCAATCTCCTTTCTCTTCGCAGGGGACAAAACCATCTACTGCTTCTTTCTTTCATAGGGCAGCATAGGCCTCACCGCGAGCGAGCTGCTATTAGCTGCTATTAGCTGCTGCCACCCACCGCTCTGTCGGAATCCAGGATCGGGGCCCATTTCAAGCGTAGCTAGTTCTCGGCCCTTGAACAGACACACACCACGAGATCGGCGCAAGTCATTTGGTATTTCACACTGTAAGAACCAAAAGCGCAAATACCAACCTCGTGGGAGCGACCGGCACCCACGAAAGCTTATTTCGTCGACGCAGACGCATTCGAACGATCCAAACGCTAGCAAATAGGGCTTAGCGTGGCCCAAGCTCGGCGACATTTGCCGTCGGCTCCTACGAAGCACGTGATATGCATGCTATTTTTAAACCTTGGAGCCCGTTTAGGATCATCCAGATTGAGATGGGCCGTGATGGGCGAAGGCCCGCAAGAACCGGAAAGTTGGATCATCCAAATTGCCTGTGCCTTCAAGTTCCACGTAACTTGGTAATCAATATTGCCGGATGGCTGATATAATCATCCGTGAATGGAATAGGATTATGGCGAAGATGCCGGGCTTTGCCTCCGTCCTCCCATTTGGCATCACCTTTTACACGTGATGTAAACACATAGGTGACAGTAGTTAGTAGCGCATCAATATCACAGCCAAGCCAAGCCCTGTGTCCTGAATGTGTGATTGCTCTGACGAACCTGATTGATGAGTGCAGTGTAGGAATTTTCAAACGGACTGTAGTCATGGTGGAGAAGTGGGGCGTCCTGGATGATCTGAAAAAGTGATGCAGGCACAGTGCGGGATTACGGCCCAGCGAAATATCCAAGTCGCTTTCTCTGGGTGGACGGTATGCGGTACAGTGAAGCCCCCCCGACTCCCGGTAAGTCCGTCTCAATGTTGCTCCTACGACCAAAACAGGTGCCTACATGGAGTCGGGGTAGGTATGACTGCGAAACATCTCGTGCCTCATCCGTTGCAGAATCTTTGCGCGAATAAGACACTTCGACGGATTGCCGTGTCCATTACCACAACTGCGGAATCTGACATGTCTCGAGGACTACCACCAGCCAAGCACCGCAGTGATCCTGCACGTAATCGCGCAAGCTGGTTCCTCTTGCGATTATTCTTGCGACGTTGCTACGCGTGTTATTAGTGGATATGTACAGCCCATGTCTATCTCAAGTCCTGTACCCTTTCGTTGCGGAGCAGCTGCTGGACAGAACAGGTAAGCAGGAGCTAGCATTTGCCACAACAGATACGGGGTAGTAGCTGTGACCAGAAGTGTGTAGGTCTGCTCCCGGACTTCGTTGGCCTTGTTACGCCTTAGGTTGGTTACCTGGTTCTTGATAGAGCGTATATCTCTATAGCCTTTTCAACACCTGGATAGGGGCAACGGGTATTTCCAAAGGGCACGCGCTACTGTTATCCTCGGTGGCGAGACTGTCTCATTGATAACAGTCTCTGGTGTGGAAGGAGTCAGCGCATGCAAAGGCGACTGGGGGCGACGGGTTATTGCTGAGGGGCGTTGCGTCGGTGCAACAACCAGATATCTCCAAGTGCGCGATTTCGAAAACGTTATTGGTTTAACGAGCTCTTGGCATGATATTTGCCTATAGAAAGATCGCTTGGGGTCTGAGTTCTTTCCCATCAATGCCAGTATCAGTTGGCGCTGGTGTTTAGATAGGCAATATTTATCAAGAGCTAGAGCCAACCCTCAAGATTGGCTAGTCAGGCTTTTCAAAGACAGCGACGAGGCTAGCCATAAACATTAGACGAGAGGTAACAGGATTTGGGATATAGGTAGGATATGCTGGGATGACCTTCTACGGGATCTCGACCCTAGCTCATCAATAATGCATCAAAGAAAGGCAAGATTTCACTTCAGAGTGTATTCTCCAGGGCGGTGTATTTTCATGCCAGCGTTTCCCTTTGAGTCGAAATAGCTGGTTATCTGGTTTGGTGCATTAGCTTTGTTGGGAGAAAAGAAAGGGGTGCATATGAGCGAAGCAAGCACTCTGTGACCCCGTCAGAAAGGGATGAGTGAGTGATAGCCTGATAGGCGGGTTGGGGGGAAACAGGGGAGCTTGGACGAAACGGTAGGAGGGGGAAGGACCGGACTTGCAGCAAAATCGACCGGGATGAAATCAGCTGGCAACCACTTCTTCGTACTAGCACCTTCTTCCTTGGATCACAGCCTGACAACACACGATAGCATTGATAAAACGAGTGTGTGCTAAAACAAGGCACCTAGAGTGAAGTACCAATCCGATGACGCAAAACGATAGATTAGGAGGTCCTGAAGAGCCAAAAAAACCTCAGCTATGTTACCTGCAATAGGTTCGCGTTGCCTTCCAATGCTGCCAGCTGTAAGATGCCTAGGAAAACACCGAATTCATGACAAAGAGAACAGCTGTAAAATACTGGCGATTTTCAATTCCCGTTCGGGTAACTGCAAAAGAATGGGAGCGATTCATGACCGTTTTCGTTGCTCAGAAAACCACGTAGGGGTTAAGAGGAAGGCAAATGGGACTTTTGAAGCTTAGATATGTACGTAAGCAAGCTGATTTCCAAACAAAGGTCTAAGTGATCATCCAAATAAATCAATACGTGATTACGCAGTACTGCGTAATGCGTAAGAAGTGATAGCTACTAGTCTAGGTAATGTCGGAATAGGGAGTACACAGTATCCAGGCTCTGCTGCACTTTACGTGTCAGTACAGGGAAGCAGTCAGATAGTACCGGATTCTTAGTGGCCCTGCACAGTCTGAATAACGTGCATAACTGAAGAAAGCACCAATATGTTGGTATTATTTGGCAGCTGCCAATCTTATGGATCAGTGTGAGCTCTCCCCGGCATGGTTAGGTTCGACGGCTGTAAGCAATAGGCTATGGAAATGGCTAGCACTCTGGCAGCTGAACAAT
Source organism: Monosporascus sp. MG133 (assembly GCA_004155925.1). NCBI lineage: Eukaryota > Fungi > Ascomycota > Sordariomycetes > Xylariales > Monosporascus > Monosporascus sp. MG133. The sequence continues at coordinate 156,326 of QJNX01000113.1, read as the reverse complement.
GGATTACAGCAGATGTGCGACGGGTCAAAGCAGAATACAGTACCTGGGCGCAACGCATACGTACCTGCTCCCTGCCTCTGGTTGCTGCTGCTGGGTGCTCTCTTGCTGGACCAAGAAACGTACCCCTCCCTTTCACAATTTGGGGGAGGGAGCGCCTGCCCAGCTACACACACGCAAAAGAGAGCGCACGCACTCACACAATCAGCCACCCGCAGTAAAAAGGCACCCAGCCAACTCCCCCCATACAAATTTCCCTCTCTTCTCTCTCACACAAATCTCACACCCAAATCGTCTCCCATACAAACAGCGCCTACACACAACCTCACTACCTACCTACATACCCGCACAACTGTGAGTACCTCCCATTATATGCACCTGCACTGCAATTCCCAAGTCACTTTCTTGCACCAACTGCAATACAAACTGATGAAGTTAAACTTCGTCGCCATCAATCTTTGGGACTATTCTGCACCAGTATCCTTTTTCATTTGAAAGTTTTTGTCAGTTTTGGGAGCTTTGTCCTGCCTAATCGCCTGGGGGTTACTTGATCCCATCAGCCATACCCGTCAACCGTCACCACTTATCTACCATCACAATTCACTGACATCGAATTATTGCAACAGCTTCGCAAACCACAACAACACGTTCTGAATCCTTCAGAAACCTATCAAAAGTATGGAACATACCTTATTCAGATGGGCTTTGAGCTTCGACTTGCGGATTCCACGCGTTGGGATGCGCAATTGCGTTTGCGCCTGTTGCGCATCGCCATCATTGCACTATCACCCATCGCCCAACTGCCCCTCCAAGCTATCGCAAGCGCGGCTATTAAACGCGTCGCAGACCTGCCCTCCAGTCCAGTCAACTCTCAAAGCCACAACACATCGCACTCTGCCGACTTCACCATCTCATTAAAAGATCGTAAAGGCTAACCAGAAATCTGCATAGGCACTTGAAAATGCCTAAGGAAGCAACAACTAAGCGCGGCGGCAAGGCCGGCAAGGTCGAGAAGAGACGCGGCAAGAAGGGTAAGTGTCGCCAATCACACGAGGCATACCCATATCCTGCTCAGCACGGCCAGTGCAACCCTGCTCACCTGGCAGGGCAACATCCCAAGACCCTTTCCCTTTGGTCATGTACCCCGGGATGTCCCATGACGCCTCGAAAGGCGCCGGTCGCGCTAAAGAGTTGGCGGTGGCGTATTTCAAACCTTGAGTCGTTGCTAACTGAATGCCATGTCTAGACCCTAACGCCCCCAAGCGTGGTCTCTCTGCCTACATGTTCTTCGCCAATGAGCAACGTGAGAACGTTCGTGACGAGAACCCCGGCATCTCTTTCGGTAAGCTCATGTGTCCCTGCTACATGCATTGGCATCTAGGCCTAACTCATTGCGCAGGCCAAGTTGGCAAGATCCTTGGTGAGAGATGGAAGGCCCTGAACGACAAGCAGCGCGCTCCTTATGAGGCTAAGGCCGCTGCCGACAAGAAGAGATACGAGGATGAGAAGCAAGCCTACCAGGTAAGCCCTGCACGCCCCCTCCATTACTGTGTTGGACCATACTGAAGAGTACTGATTAGGCCGAATCTGATTAGGCCGGAGGAGATGACAGCGAGTAAATGTGGTCCGTTCACTTTGACTGCTTATCAGGTCACGAGTTTCACGATGCGATGACTTAAGAGTCGTTGTCTACTCGAGAAGCTTGGAACATGGTGGACGCCTACATTTCTTTTCACGTGTATTTCGTATGGGCCAGGTCGGTGTTGCAGCACAGGAAGGGATATGTGCTTGGTTTGCTTTGATGCACGCATTTATTCTTTGAGATGACGACCGAGGGTCTACAGATACGATACCCTGGGTTGCAGTTTAGGGTCCCAAACCTACACGATGTTTTCATCGCAGGACATCGATCCGAGTTCAAGACAATTGAACTGTTGTAAACTAGTTACGATCATAACTATGATCAATCCACTAACGTGCCTCCTTTACCTTTCATAACAAAATGGGTAAAATGGTATCAACCTTCGCAACCCTCTGACCCAATGAAGATACAGGATATCGAGTGCCTAGCGGGGAAGGTAGCTAATGTATGATAAGAGGTACCTAGATAGCTAGGGGTCTAACGTTAGGGCGACCTCGTGTGACCCATGGATGGGTCGGACTTCAGCTAGAGAGTCTCAACTTCAAGCTGAAAGACGAGGCTACCTTCTCTAGGCTACCTACCCATCTGAGCACAGAACGCCGATTCATCTATTTCATCCAAACTGCACCTCCTCTTTAGTACTCCAAAGCGGCTTATCTCGATCTCATCCCTCCGGCCGCACCGCATACTAGATACTATGAAAGCGAAGCTCCAACCGTGGTCGTCACACCATGTGAGGCTCACGATTCCCGCGACGAACCAATTATAAGATTCGGCGGTCGTTTCAATTGTTGGATCCTGCTTGTGCCCCTTGCCTCTTGGTGAGCAAGGTTCGCCAATGCATCCCAACTGCCGACGAATTCTTGCCATCCCATGGTTTGAATAAAGCCCTTGTGGGGGGCTCAATGATGGCTCGCGATCGGAGCGAACCCCCTGAGAGTCTCACGGGTGTTATTGGCTCAAGCTAGACACACACCACACCCAGCAGCTCTTCTCCTCTCCACCAAAACCAAGAGTACGACTCCCTTTCGCATCTCTGTTCGTCTACAGTCAAAAGCGAAGCTAGGTTCGATCCCTAGCAGCACTGCTGACATCTTCACTTTTGGCTCAGTTTTGTCTAGCGTTCCCTTGGTAGGATAGGCAGGGATTGTCGCGCGCGGAACCCAGAGCTCGCTGTCAAACCCCGGATGATGGCGATGATCCTTGGATTCGTTGCTACATAATTGAACTTTGGCGTCGAGTACGTATATCCCCAACCCAGCCGGAGACCTTTTCCTGCGTGTAACACATGGTGTCGCCGGTCTCACGTATCCGGTTGCGGTCGCGTCTTTCCACTGCTCTGATTCAGACACGTAGCACAGGTGTGCTATGAGCATCCCGATCGGAAATGGTCTCTCGCGCGTTTCCTCCTTCGCCGGCTCTCATTTGTGGTATCATATCACAGCCAGGCGACCCCGTGCTAATCGGCCGATCCTCGCCTCTGCTTCCTGCATGTCATTTATGCATGTGCTCATCTCCAAGTTGCTAAGTGCAGCACCAAATTCAAAACTATTCCAGCCTACACCACATCCGGCTCGGGCCCACGATTCATTCCCCAGCCCGTCCAATCCCGCGTGCATATATATCCTGGCGTGGGCAAATCCGCTCTGGCTTCGTGGCAGCTGCTCACTGAACATACTTCAACACTCTGCTACCTAGTTAAGAGCCGGTCCCTCGCTTCCAGCCCGCGCAGAAGTTCCGGGCTGCGGTCAACGGTGCTGAGCGTTCCTATAACCCCCCAAATCCCATTCGTTCACCTCCTTGTTCCTAACTTGGCTTCCAGCAGATTTTCCTATGATACCGCATTCGCTGGAATTGCTCGATATCTGCGTTATTTCTAGAATTTCGTCTCTCCCGCTCCATTGACAGCCGACGACAGGCCAATTGGTTCGAAGAAGAGCTCCTATAGCTACCTAGTTATTGATTCGTCCACTTCTTAACGAATCTAGGTTGTGGACCTAGGTGCGATAATAATATGTCTATTCTTCGCCTCCTCTCCTCGGCTTGCATCGCGAGGATTGTGTGATCGTCATCTCTGGCCCATCGACCGCCACGCCTAACCCCACTATCAGCAAGTAGAGCGTGTCCACAACCAACTCCCTATTCCCTCCCGCATGCATGGGACGCTAAGCGCATCGGTTGAAAGCAGAACATTCGGCTCGAACCTCTAGACGGTTCCCATAATTGTTCGAGGCGGACACCCCACGAGTTCAGCCCTTGGCCATCGATTTGGTTGTGGTGCCCAGGTCTTTCCCGCCTGTCCCCACACAGCCGCCTGGCCCGCATTCTGCGGAGTTCTACATCTGCACCATATTGAAACATTACCGGGCAGTTGGGTTCCAACTGTTCTTTGTCCATAAAGCCCAACGAGCCTTATATGACTCGCCTCTGGCCGAGCAATTTGCGAACAATCTGAAGCCGAGTGACGCTGGATGCTGGGATGTTGGGGGAGGGATATTATTCAAGAGGGAATCGTGAGATGACTCTCTCGACGTCCAATGATCATGAACCCTAACCAGGACCAATTGTGACTCCACCTCGGCTCTGTTGCGATAAACCACTGCCCAGCATGCAGCAATATCCCGTACTCTGGCAGGAGCTTCTCCAAGGCTGCCATCGTGAAGCCCACCGTGCTAACATCGTGGCCATCCTGCTTCAAGGATTGCGAGCCGCACTGCCAGAGCATTACTATGCGCACCTTGACACGCTCATCAGCGAGATCCACATCGGAAGCAAGCTGCTTCGCGACGTCGGGGACCAATTGCTGGTGCAAATTCCCCGCGTGCCCCAGGTCGTCGACTATCTCAACGTCCTCCTGCCCTGCCTCTGCAAGTCGCTACGCGATATAACCACCTACTATAACGACCGGACCATGACAAAGGAGAAGCGGTGGCGGTATCTGTATAATAAAATGGGCGCCGAGCACCCCGGGATACTGCTGCCGGCCCGATTCTCTATGTATAACCAGTACTTACAGTTCCTGTTGCTCCTGCTCGCTCGGTCGGTCCCCCTCCCTTCCAGCCACGAAGCAAGGGCTAACCTCGAGTCCGCCAAAGGTCCCCAAACTTCAACATCAACGCTCTCGACGATCTTAAGGACCGTGTCCTCCAGCTTCGGGAGACTAGGAACATTCGTCAGTGTCTAGTAGCATTGTTGACGCTAATTGGGCTAACTTTACCTTCTAGCACCTCCGACTACTGTCACCCGTGGGGAACTTATCAGACGCGGGGACCTCATCCTGGACTGGAATTATCAGTCGGTTAGTAGCGCAGGCCACGGTCATAATTCTCCTTCTGATGCGATGCAGAACACCCACTGGGCCGAGTTGATCTTCTTGAGGTCGCCCCGCTCTAAGAGGGAGTTCAGAAAGCATGGAGTGTATGTCGACCATTACGTAGCTTAACGGATGACAGATATCATAGGGATGGACTAACGCCTCGAAGCCGCCATCGTACGTCAGAGGTCTTCGGACCTCTCTCGAGACCCGGGCAACTTCCCATGACGCAGGGTCCCATATCACGGGATGTCAAGATCCTATTCAAACGGTATGTGTTAGCACTCTTTCCGTAGGCTCCTTTTCTCCTTAGTTTAGGTTTCATTTTTTTTTTTTCTTTCTGTAACCAAGGACGGGGACGGCATTGACTCCTCATTAACGACGCCCGCAGGCCGTTCGATAACGACCGCATCTCCGTTATTTTCTTCCTGCAGGGCGTAGACCAAGCTCCGTTTCTCTACGTTCGATCTTTCGACAATCTCGGCGAGCCCTGGGTCTCGATGCGCGGTGCGCACGAGTTATGCATCCGACGGGGCAGCAGTTCGACCCTAATCCTAAATCAGTGGAGTGGCTCGGAGCGTCGTAAGAAACACTGGGCAGCCCTCCGCTTCGCCACGTGGGAGGGTACGTGTAGAGGCTCCCTAGCCAAGTAATCATGTCTAATTTCTGCTAATGCATATCTCAGAGCTTGTGCTCTTCCACTGCGCTTTCGTGTGTCTCAAGGCCCACAGCCTTCTGACCGTGAAGGTCGACCCTGAAGACTTCACCCTCAACAAGGAAAGGCGCTTGTTCCAGGCGTAAGCAGATTCCCCACCCCCCTACAGCAGCCAGAACCAACGCCGCTAACGCCGCGCAGCCAAATCATCGACGATGGATTCCATCACTCCCTCATGGTCTACGAAGACCAGGTCACGAAGGGCATCCGCCTCCACACCGCGGTCTGGGATGGTAAACTGCGACGCTGTCCCGTCTGGACCGCCTTCGGTACGTGTCTTCTTTGCCCATCTGTAGAACCCCCTACCCCACTATACCCAGGGACCGCGACTGACACGCAGGCCCGCCGCATAGTAACCCCGCATTGCTTCTCGCCCGCGTGGCTGGTGCGCAAGTCGCCGCACCGCGTCTGGCTCAAAGATCTGGACCCCTTCGTCTTCTGCGAGCGGTACCGGCCGCAGAACCAGCGCAACAACAAGGCAGGCGCGTTCGAGCTTGACTTCGTCAACGAGGAGGCCGCCAGGCGGTTCAAGGAGATCTTCTCCCCCGAGCCCGCCCCCGCACCCACCATCAACACTGCCACCGAAGAGGAGTGGTCCGAGAACGCCACCGTCGCTGGTGGTGGCGACGACGCTTTGTGAGCCCCGATGAGTGCCGAGTCGAGGTGTCGGAGTCGATGGGACTGAAGTTCACAACGCCGTATAGGGACGGCTGTGAACGTTGCCGAACAATCGAGCCAATCGAGAAAGTCGGTCACGGGAAACATCGACTTCACCCAAAAGAACACCCTCCGCTCTGACATTACCGTTGCGCTTAAACCCAAATCAGCGCCACCTCATTACAATTACTTACCACGTAGTATTACACGCGTGAGTGATATCACTCTACCACCCCTTCTCTTTGTGTTCGAAATGGATGGCCCCATGAGGACGTCGGCCCCAAGGCCTTCACGACAGTAACGATCCCGTGCGACCGGCCGAACCATGCGAGGCGGCTTACGAAAACACGACATAATTACGCTTCATTACGACTTTCTACGCTATAATTATGATATACGGCATCTACGATATACATCTACGATATACGACGACGATTGTGACGAGGATAAGGAAGGAAGATTACATGATACCCACGACCCAACGCCCCAGCATAGCGCCTCTGTGTGTGTTTTGCTTTTTGTTACTTTTTTGCATTTTCAAATGGTCATTTTGTAGCAAAGTCGGTGTTCTTTAACGGCGTGCGTGCTTGTCATATGTCAGAAATACGAGGATGGAGGTCGGCAACAGGCCGTCGGGCGTAACAAACCCGGGCGATGCGATGACACTGATGAAATTATGGACGACAACGATTATAATGTTGTGTGGTAAGAGTAGTGTGTTATTCTCTGTTTACCTGCAATCTGATCGAGTTTGAAGTCTGTATTCAGAATAATACCCTGTGTGATTATCGCAGTGGTCCTCTTGTCCTTGGGTCGGTACCATCGGAATAGTCAAAGCTTCCTGCGTATTTCGCGTGGCCCTTGTCATGAATACTGATTCGTAAGTTACGTCATATGCGGTAACTTGTATTAAATTCGATATTCTATTTTCGGGCGATAAGCTGTCTGCCACTCACTGTATGTCACGGGTGAAGCAACCCCCTTTTTCCTTTATTACCACGGACCTGAGCGGCATCACGTATAATTTATTGTGGTCCCGAAAAAGGCGCCGTTGTTGCTCTTTGGGCTATAACATATAGTGGCCTGGCTGTGACATCAGTTTAGCAAAAGGGATAATGGTCCAATTCTTTTCATCATTCTGCTACCATCGTGGGACCAGGTAACTGGTGTATATCATTAGGGAGGTATCGTACGGACAATATCCGGACGCCATTCTGTTGGTACTTCTTTCGGGAATAATTGCTCCCTTGATGAATATAGTGACTGATGTTATTTATATTCTAATCTGAATATCCCGGTGGGGAAAGCCTGCCTGGAAACAAGATGTCTGTTTCGTCTTGATCTCTATTTAGCCGATAAATCTGGCTATCAAGATCGTTGCTTGAGTAGCCATCCTCATATTCAGGGCTATGGCTCAGACACCTACCGTCCCCAGGCAAATAATAGTGATTCGGTGGTACACCCTTTAGCCTTGAGCGACGCACCCCCAACGCTTTCTCTATCGCTGTTTTGTCGAAGAGATAGGCCCGGCACCGGAATACGTAGCTGGAAGGATCAGATAGGGAACTCTGCCATTCAGACTCCCCCCCATGCGCAAGTCAGCTCGTCTATTGACTCGGGATCCGGTTGGAAACGAAGAGGCAAATTCCCATCCGCTCCGAGACCTTCTAGCCCCAAATCTACTGGCTGATCCTCGATGTCCTTGTATTCTCAGATTGTGTTGGGGATCTGCTTGAGGAATTGATGAGCACGGTGCGTAGCATACATCTTCCTGGGATCCGTTCCCGCTGCACAGTGCCATTGGTAAATTTCTTCTACCCTGCTCCATCGTCCGAACAATTCGCGTTGTCGAAATAATTCCAAGTTGAAGAGAGCCGAGCCAGACGGCGGTAAGTGGTTATGGAGTGCTATGGCCTGAGATTCAGGCATTGAAGTTGTTCCTCTTTGATTATCAGTGGATGGAAAGTATCAGATAACGCATCAACATGGTAATGCCCAGCTCCTGGAACTATGGGTGTGCTTTCTACCAAAAAGACAAGAAGAAGCCTGGCATCATCGCCTTCACTAGCCGGCCCCTAGTTGCGACTCCCCAAGAAGCCACTTCACGCATGCATAGGAAGTTTGGACCTTGACGACGCTGTCCGCAAATTTGCATCGCGGGTGTGGGATTTTTAATGAGGCTCAAGATGGCGAATCCCTCCACATCCGTACTTAGACTCTCTCGGCCCTCTCGTCATGCGTCTCTAGTACCTTCTCAAGATAAGTTCAAAACGCTCGGTGACGAGGTCCTCCAAGGTCGCGCCGCTCATGTAGCTGGATCCCATAAGGATATGGGTCGTCACCATCACCTTCAATCACATGATAAGGAGGCCGCTGCTCGAAGGAGTTGTGAAGTTGCTCGGTCTAATTTTGTTAGGAGGGGGGGCGGGGGGAAGGAAGTGCCACTCGCTCAGTCATCCTCGGACGTGCAGATATGGTGATGCCTCCTCCCATGTTCAGCACCTTCTTGCCCCCTATGCTCGCCGAGTAAGGCTTTCCGGGTCACAAGTATTCCATGTTTATTTTGTTTATGACATCAATCGGACAAGGCCGTCTCACACCTGACATGTCTCATCCTGGACCTCAGTCAGCATACTGTTCTGCGGCGTAAGGTGGATTCTATAACAACAGCTAAAAGTTTTAGCAGCTCGAATACGGCAAAAAACAGGTTCATATCATCCAATCACTTCTGGTCCCGTAACTTACATAACAGAGCTTCCTATTTTAGTGGCGAGTTTGCCGTGAGTCGAAGACCACGACGCAGAAATACACGTATCCCCAGATTCACCGACATCGTGACGGAGCAACTTAATGTTGACAAGTTCCACCTCGTGAAGATAAGCTGACGCCAGACCTAGGAACTAAAAGAGCACAAACACGGCTTCACCGTACAGTCATCGCTGGTTTCTGAGGTATAGCAGCCACCCAACTCTTCGCTAGAAACCATCAACATTGCTACTTATGGCCAAAGAATTCGGGTTCCATAAACTAGTCACAAAACCTAACGCTCGAAAATATCGAAACCCAGACGCTCTACACCGCGTAACAAATATCTCTTCCAACTATTAGTAGCAAAGATGAGAATGAGGAAAGCTCCCGAGAAGGGGCGTGGCCTGATTACTCTGAGACTACCCCTTTAAATTAGTATTGCTAGACAGCGCAGACTTAAGGAGTGTTAGCTGCTGCAGAGATCTTACTAGTCTCCGAAGCGTTGAATTACGGAATAGACAGATGCTCAAGCGTCACCCTTTCCTTTGACTATATGTATGCCTCAGCAACTGAGAATCATATATGAACATAATGGGAGAGGGCAAGCGATATTGGGATAAGTGGCTTTAGTGTTGCTCTGTCCCGGAATTCGAGTGCAAGACCGTAGGGATTCGCCGATAACGCATCATCCAGGGCAAAACGCGAGAGTGTCGATAAAAGTACATTTGCACCATATATACCAACTACATCATATACACGGGGCGGACCGCGAGAGTCCATGGTCTGGGTTTTTTTCGCCTGTATCATCACACACCACCACCAACCACCTCCTTTATTCCTCGGGGATGACCTCGACGGTCCGGCGCACGGGCTCCAGGTCCTTGCCGGGCGAGATCTCGACTTCGAAGGTGCCGAGCCTCTTGATGCGGTCCTCGCCAGCCTCTAGGCCTAGGATTAAGACGCTCTCGGCCTCTAGCGCCACGCGGCTGCCCTGACTGTCCACCGCCAGCGCCTCCTTGACCACGTGGAGGATGTCGTTCGTCGACACGGAACCGAAGATAGCGGTTGCTGCTGCGGGCGTTTCGGCCCCGACGTCGGCGGTCCACGATGCGGCCGCGGTTGGGGCCAGCGACGGAGATCGCGGGACGACGGGCTCGGGTGCCGCCTCGGGGACGGGCGTCGCGATGGGTTTCCGGGCGAAGGTCAGGGTTGGTGGGAGGAGGGTCGTGAGGAGAGACTGCGTCTCTTCGGGCTGTTTTCGGAAGACGGTGATTAGTTTCCGTCCTATTCTGTTTATCCACCCAGGATATTTCCCGTGCCTCGCTGTAAGGCTAAACTCAGGATAGTAAGTACTAACCGGCAGCGTGAGAACCCCCTTCTTCTTGCGGCTGACGGGCTCCTCCTCGACAAAGACCTTCTTGCCACCCTTGTCCTTGTCCTCGTCGAGCACGAGCCGGGTGCCGAAGGTGCGGTCGCGGACGCCGATGGCGGACTCGGTCAGGCCGAGCTCCTTGAACCGGTTCCGCGTCATGTACTCGGCCAGGCCCTTGGGAAACCAGAAGTTCCGCATCCGGCCCGGCTTGACGCGGATGATGGCATCTGCGAAAGGCCCCCTCAACGTTAGCTGACAACCCGGCCCGGATCCGCGGTTGAGAAAAAGGACATACGTTTACGGCCGAATCCGATGATGTCCTGTAGGAGCCGCACGGGTATGCCTTGTAGATCTTCCAGCTCAGCCTTGGTGGTTCTGCTCCGCGACTGGATTAAGGATGCCGGCGGGGCAATTGATGTCGGCGCAGGCCGCGTAAGCTGCCGAAGACAATTCAGACATGTCGGGAAGCGCCCGAAGCGTGGTGCGGCCATCGTCGGACGTTTCTATGTAGCGCCTCACTGCCGATTCAGGTTCTGTTCCCGTCTTCAACTCTCCCTGAAGCTTCTTAACATCTTTCCTTCAATGAGAATTTAGGTGGGGCTGCCAAAAGCCTATGATCAATGTTGACCAATCATAATTCTCAAATACCTTCAACCGTCCCTTTGGAGCACTAATTCGTTATAAGAATATTATATCATTATAAACGATATGACTGTAAGTGAGGCTCCCATAAGCTGACCCTGAGTTCCAGACGATCTTGTATGCTTTGCAAATCCGTGCATAATCGGGGAGAGCTCATTAATAAGAGAACACGTTCAGTTCGGCGGGTATGGAATTGCACGTCGCAACGTTGAGATACCAGGCCAATCTCAGGCACTTTCATTACCGATATACTGGAAAAGAGAACACACGCAAACATATTTATTACAAGCAAAGAGCGCGTAGCAAGCGGGGTGACAAACGGCGTAGGCTAAGTAGTTGTTCCAGTATCCATACTCCTTAACCCGGATGCGAATCCCAACAGTCTCTTGATGAGCACCATCATTCTTATTCGCGCGCCTACTTTTCTATGAGCGGTATCACAAGCTTCTGCCCTCCACTAGCGCCAGCCAGGTAGTCATACAAAAGTTGGCTCAGTCCTCGGTGCAAAGCGGCATCGAGCCAATCCTTCACAGGGAGCTCCCCGAGACGCACCCCATGCAGCTTTTCCAAGTAGTCCTTGAGACTTTCGGGTGGAATTTTGACATCGCTGCAATGATGCACGAAGTGCGCTTCCGGCTGTTGACCAGGCCGTAACGGCCGGAGCGCGATGTCCACCAAGTCCTTCGCAACATCTTCCACCGCGATCAGGTCGAACGCCCCGGTCGCGTTCTCGCTGTCTAGTTTCGGTACGGCGCCAAGCATACGCGCGTACTTGAAGATGACGTCAATTAGATCCAGTGCCGGAGCACCGTCACCGACCAGACTTGAGGGCCTGTGGATCCACGTCGGAAGGCCGTTGTCCGCTGACGCCTTTTCCAGAAGGACTTCGCTAACCCATTTGGAGACCCCATAGCCGTCTGAGCTATCGGAGGGCGGCAGGTATTCAGAGATGGAGACTTCGGGCAGCGTGGCCTTGTCGGTGAATTTGGCTACCGAACCAGTTGAGACAAAATGAAAAGGCACGCTGCGTGGAATCCCCATCTCACAAAGAGTTCTCGTTGACACGACGTTCGCCCTGCGGAGGGACGAGTATGTCTTGAGGAAGGAGACCTCGGCACCGTTATGAATGATCAGATCTATATTTTCAGCCAAGAAGCCGAACTCCGACTCAGAGAGTCCCAGGAAGCGATCGGATAGGTTCCCGGAGTATTCGATGACCTTCTCGCTCTTAAGAGCAACGTGGCGTGGGTGACCCAGAGCATCTGGCCGGATCGCGATGCAGTGTACTTCCTTGATCCTATCATCCTCAACGAGACGCTTCAATATATGCCTTCCAAGGAACCCGGTCGCCCCAGTCAGGAGCACGGCTAGGCTTGACGACGCGCCGATGGTCATACTTGTCCCCCGCGGTTGAGCGAGGCCGTGGGCCAACGCAGCGACCTCGATGTTCCAATCGATATGCTGCACTGGCGTTGCCTCATTTGTCTTCGCCACACGCGCAGCCATGCTACGAAGTGTGCTCGCTTGGAAGAGCTCGGGGAGTGAGAGCGTGACACCGAAGGTCCCCTGCAGAACAGACCGAAGTTTGATGAGCAGCATCGAGTTGCCTCCGACATGGAAGAAGTCAGAGTTCGCGTCGATCTTTGCTGTCCGAGCCGTGCGCTGGGCAAGTACTTCCTGCCAGACTTCCTTCATGGACTGCTCCATGGCGTTTAATTGATCCAAAACTTCAGCAGCGCCTTGCTCGCTCGGTATGTGCATGTTGTCAATAGCCAGCCGGTCCTTTTTACCGTTCGCATTGGTAGGGATTCGATCGGTTGCGACTATGAACGCAGGACGCATGTACGGAGGCAAGGGAAGGTCAGACTTGAGCCATTCGGCGAACTCGGTTCTATCGCCCCGGAAGTTCGTGTCATAGACTACGAACGCAGCAAGGACATCTGAGCCCCGGCGCAGCGATACGGCAGCGTTTATAATAGCGCCTTTCGACGCTTGCACGATAACGTTAGCTATTTCGTCGAGCTCGATACGGATGCCGCGTAGTTTGACCTGGCTGTCCCCTTCGAGACGTCCGAGTATCTCAAGTGAGCCGTTAGGCAGAAGCCTTCCCCTGTCTCCAGAGCGGTAGGCCTTCAACCATTGCTGCGCGCCTGAGTTCGGAGCCTTGGTTACCTGGACAAATTTGCGTCGAGTTTCGTCGGGCAGGTTAAGGTAGCCCAGCCCTATCCCCGCGCCAGAAATGCAGACCTCTCCCGGGAAGCCGATAGGCACAGGGTTCATCTGCTCATCCACGATCGAGATAGAGTAGTTCGGCGAAGGGCGGAGTCTGTCGTTACGAGTCAAAACATCGTCGTCTGTACGATAAGGGACGACCCCTCTCGCGCACGCGAGCGTCGTTTCAAGTGGCCCATAAGCGTTGATCAGTTCCAGGCCTTCGAGGTTCAGCTTCTGGAAGGCCCTCCGAAGTTCTGGCCCGATTGGTTCGCCACCGGAGAACGCCCAACGCCACCTCTTACACTTCCTGAGAGTCTGGGAGCCGTAATGCAGAAGCGGTAGATATTCCGAAGGAACGATATGGGTAAATGTAACGCCCTCCGAGAGCATCAGCTCGGCAAGCTGCGTGGGATTGCCGCGGCTTTCTTTGCTCGCCATAACGAGCGTGCCACCCATGGCCAGGGCGTGGAAGGTCTGTTCCAAAATCAGGTCGAAGCCGAAACTGCTGTTTTGTAGCACGACTTCGCGGCCTATGCCGAACTGGGTTACGTTACCGTATATCTGGTTGAGTATGTTCTCGTGGGTGAGTATGACCCCTTTGGGCACACCTGTAGATCCACTGGTATAAAATAGCGCCGCGGGCTGACTGCGCTCACTAACGTTTTCGACGCTCTCGTATATGTTGTCGGCCGAGGATGACATGGTGTCGAGGTTCACGACGAGTGTCGTCTCCGTGGCTAGCTCTCTCGCTTGGTCTTGCGTTGCATCATTGCAAACGAGGATGCGTGGTTGACACCCCAAAACCATCGAAGCCAGTCTCTTATGGTGGTTACGAAGGTCTAACGGCACCCATACCAATCCCAACCGTATCACAGCCATTAGAACGCAGATCGCATCTGCCTCAGGCCCCAGGAGCATAGCGACGTACGAACCCGCCGGAATCGAATTATTGCGTAATTCATTGGCAATCCTCATTGACCGGCAAATCAACTGTGAATAAGTGAGCGTTTGACCATGTCCGTCTTTGTCCCTTACTGCGACGGAGTCCGGCTGTTGACCAGCTATGGAATCGATGTGATGCGCAAGTGTACCTTCCCACGCTATGTCCATCGCTCTACCCAGACCGAGCTTCATAGACTGGGTGATATCGGTCTCGCTGGACATCGGATAATTCGCGACGTTAAAAGAGGGATTCCGTGCGAGATTCTCTAGGGCACGAGTATACCACCCCAACATCAATTCAGTATCGGATCGCTCGTACAGATACTTCTGGGTGATGAACGACAGAAGAGTCCAATCTGGGGTCTCGGTGACGTTAACCACCAGGTCATAGGGATTTCGTGCAGGTACACCCCCTGTCCATTCGATGGTGCCATCATCACCTAGCGGCGTGTGGCTCTTGAAACCTGATCGGTAGTTCATGGCAACCTGGAATAGCGGGTGAGTGCTACTCGACCGGGGCACATCCAGGTGGTCCAGAATCATATCAAAGGGGACCCGCGCATTTGCCAAAGCAGGAAACACGACGTCGCGGGATCGCTTAGCTACACTGCTGAAAGGCTCATCACGTTGAAGCTGAAAACGCAACGGCAGCATGTTCAGGAAGTGACCGATCGTCTGGAAGTCCTCCGCTTGAGTTCGGTTCGCCTCCACGATCCCGATGCTAACGTCCTCGACATTGAGACATCGCGCAAGGTATACCGCCAGCGTCGAGAGGTAGAAGCTGAAGGAGGTGACCTGAAGCCCCGCAGCCGCCTGCTTGATTAGCTTGGTGAAGTTGGCGTCCAGCTTGATATCGACGGTATGCATGTCGTAAGACTTCAGTGCCTGGCGAGTTTTGACCTTCGAGAACGGGAAAGGCGGGAGAGACTCAGGGGGCGGTGCTCGATAGAGTTCACTCCAGAATGCCAGTTCTTGCTGTAGACTTTCTTTACTATAAGTTGCGCTTTTCTTCTTGGCCATGTCGATCGCCTGTTGCACGGAGTTCGACGGCATCTGACCTGAATAAGCTTGAGTGAGATCCTGCAGGAACAAGCTGAAGCTCTGTCCGTCGAGTGCAATATGGTGGTGGAAAAAGACCATGTGGTGGAGAGACGGCGTCTCGGAGAGAACCGCGACCTTCATTACCTGGCCGTTCTCGATGTCGAACACTTCGTATTTGAGCTTCTCAATTTCCGTCCGGACTTCATTATCGCTCCCGATATACTTGTGTTCGAGGATGATGCACGGCTCCGCATTCACCGCCTGGATGGCCTGGTCGGCGGACTTGTCCATGAAGTACGAGGTGCGAAGGCTTTCGTGTCGCATCCCAACGGCGTGGATCGCCTTCTTCAATCTTGGGATATCAAGTCTGCCATGAAGCTTCCCCGTATAGCCAGCATTATAGGCCGACTTATCGTCGAGGTATTCGTGTAGGAAGTACAGCTGTGCTTGTGCGTGGGACATCAGGCCGGTTCTCTCGTATGTCGGGGCTGGTTGCCGGTGTCCTTTCGACTTGTCCGTAAAGCTATCCGACATTGGACTGGACCCCCGTGACGTTCTAGGTGTGAGGTTTGGCGTATTGCTGCTTGTTGGAACACTGGACGTCGCGGGGTCAGTCTGGGGCGGACCGGCCAGCGGTGGAGGCGTGGGCGACCGGGATCTCTTCTCAACGGCAGGTTTCCCTGGGCCCTGAGAGTCAACCTCTTTCTTCACGTCCTGAGACCCAGCGGGGATTTTCCCGAGGACGTCCCGGCAAACGTCGACCAAGGAGGCGCCCCCTAATATTTTCAGGACCGGCACGTCAACCGCCAGTTCCTTGAGGAACCACGACCGGATCTCGACTGCCACTAGCGAGTCGATGCCTAGTGTGACCAATGGCGCCCCTTTGTCGATATTCTCGCTAGATGAACGCAGGACCGCTCCAAGTTTCGTCGCGAAGGCGCCCTCCAGAATCGAAAGTGCCTCTTTGCTATCCCGTGTCTCTTTCAGTTGCCCCTGGACGCTGTTATTCCGCTGGACCTGACTTGGGCTTTCCGCCGTCGCTTTGTCTTTTAGTCTATAATGCCAGAATCGAGGAACACGACGCCAAGGGGTATCTAACTCTTCCCCGATGCCGGTGATGAGCTCAGGATCTAGACCCGAGTCCGGTCGTCCACCAAGTAGCGCCTCGGCACAGACTACGTGGAATTCTGGCTCTGAGATGGCCATGTAGTCCATATTCCGCATGTGCTCTTCGACCGCACCGTGGGCGTTATTCATCAGCCCGATGCCAAGCAACATTCCGATGTCCATCACGGAAGCGGCCAAACCTCGCTTGCGTCTCTGGGCGGCCAAGGAGGCCATGCACATATTCGCAGCAGCATAATTCGACTGTGCTGGATTGCCGACGACTCCGGACAGCGATGAAAAGAGCACGAAGAAGTCTAGCTTCGCCGAATAAAATAGTTCATCAAGATTTTTGCTGCCCTCTACCTTTGGCTGCAACACGAGGTTAAAGTCCGCCCATGACATACTATCTAGGGGAGAGTCGCGGAGAGTCATGGCCCCGTTATAGACGCCTCCGATCGGTGGCATACTGGCGGCGATTTCTGCATATACCTCGCGAAGCCTCGCCTTGTCGGTGATATCAAGGGAGAAGACCCTCAAGATGCCCCCTTTCTTCTGCAGATGTCGCATACTGGCTGCGTCGATCTTCGGGTTGCGGCTAGAAAGTGCAAAGTGTCTTGCGCCATGGTCGATCATCCACTCGCAGAGGGACAATCCGACGTCTCCAGTCAGACCAACGAGGAAGTATGTCTTCTGATCCGAGAAGAAGCCTTGCATGTTGACTGGCCGTACCCTGACTGAAAGGGCCTGGGATGTTTTCCAATCTATGACGGTGCTGGAGCTGAGGCGTTGCTTGTCGGAGTACTGCGAAATCGTGTCAACGGGAATTGAACTCTGAGAGTCTTGATATCGTAAGGCATATGTTGGGTCCAAATTGGATAAGGATTGGGACAAGAGCTCATATAACTTGGCGCTGTCGTAGGAGAGCGGGTAAGCCTTATTATGCAAGCTTCTGGCAACATGGGCAATATCCACCTCGTTATCGAAAGACGATTCGAGGAGGCTGACGAGGTCGCTTCTCCTAGCACCCATGTCCACGAACCTTTGAGTATCGCGAGGGATTAAGAGCTTGAGCTCGCGCTCTGTTGTTCGCGGATGTATGAATGTTGCCCTTCTACTCGACTTTGGCGAGGACGTGCTGGAGAAAAGATGAACTCCGCGGCTCTTAGCAACTTTTGAGGCAACTTCTATGAAGCTACCGTCGGCATCATGTACCCAAAGCGTTCCAGTGATGTTGTTTAATATGCTCTCGCAGAGTAAACTCGTCAAGATCTCTCCGAGAATAGCAACGGCTTTTCCATTGGAGCTGCAATTGAAGGTTTGGTCGTAGGGAACTCTGATAAGCGACTGGTTCTTAGATGACATTACCACAACTCGCCTATGAGTTGCGGACATGTGACCCGCGCAGATATAGAATGGACGGCTATCCGAAGTGGAGAATGCAAACGCAGAGGACGATTCGACCTTGACTTCGATGTTTCCGCTACTGCTGTCATAGTCGTGGGCGAACGTCCCTTCTTCGAGGACAAACGAACCATTCTCCTTGACTAGGGCAAGTGGGCTTGTAGTAGGCGATACGCTCTTCTGGACTGCCCTTATACGTGCGCTGAGGCGATCATTGAGCAAATTGTCTGGTATAACTCTGGGTATGTAGACCTTCCCATTCTCGATAGCCAGCTCTGTCTCTTGACTCCATAACAGAGTATCAGCATAATCAGGACGAGCTAGGTATGTCATTCGCAGCAGCATCTCCGAGAACATGACAGGCTCAGGGGCGTGGTCCCGGAACCTATCAACGTCCACGAACTGAAGGCGGAGATGCGGATATTCTAGGCTGGCTGACCGGCCCATCCCGACGATAATATTGGCATCGGGGTCATCACCACGGGAGCCTCGCGTAGCCCAAAGGACGTAAGTGGCGTTGCTGAAGATCGACTTAATAGCCCGAAACTTTGTCTCGTTCATCTTCTTGAAATCAGCTTCTTCCAGACCGCCAAGACAAATAACCGCACACCCGAGTCTCAGGCCTCCGTTTTGCTCAACGTCTTCCAGAGAATCAACTATGATTATGTTCGATGCGTAAGGGCGCAGGAGCTTTTTGGTCCTTAGAGCTGTTTGGGAGACCTGCAAGCTAGACCCACTGACGATGACAAGGTCATCGATGACGGGGCTATGATGAGCGGGCACGGACGCGAGAGGTTCTCTCAGGAGCTCAACCCTTTCGTCGACCGCTTGGCTGACCATGACGGAGAAACCGTGCTTCGACCTGCTGACAAGGTCGACACCAGAAAATCGAGAATCTCTGAGGAGAATGTTCCACCGCGCTTCCGTAAGAGGCGGACGGAAAGTACTGGCACTGGAAAAGCCACTGAAAATGAATGGTGTGCGGATGTCGTCACTCGTGGGTTCCATGAGTATAATCCGCCCGCCCGGTCGTAGTAGCCATCTGCAGTTCTCCAGAGCAGTTGGCAGCGACTCCGTTGCGTAGGACGCGTTGCAGGCGATGATGAGATCGAATGAGCACTCCTTAAAGCCTTGCTCGCCCGGCGGGCGCCCGATGTCAAGAACTGCGCCTTTAACATGCTCCCCGCACTGAGATAGCAGCCCTCGAGTCTTCTCCAAGGACTCCTGCGAGGGATCCGTCAAGGTGTATGAACCAAAGCTTGGTACGATGCTCTCCAAGGCTGTTAGGGTGGCATCCCCAGTCCTTGACCCAACCTCGAGAACATACATGTCGGGATATTGATGCACCAGTTGACCTACGAGTGCACGGAGTCGACTTCTTGCCTCGATAAAACCCAGGCCTTCCCTATATAGTCTGTTGATCATATCGTGATCCATGACAACTTGATCAGTTGGAGTTGTCTTTGAGACCCTCGAGATGATATTGTCGGCCGCCCTGTGAATCAGCTGCAGATCAATCTGGTCATGGTAATTTTCTTCCCAAGCCATCACCATTTCCCAACTGTCGCTTTTCCACTCAGTTTTCGCGATAGTGTGATGGCCCGACTCGACCTTTTCAGTCAGCTCTCGAGCCCAGTCGATAAGGGATTGGACATATGGTTCCAGGGGCTCGGTTGCATGCCTTGGAGTTTTGCAAAGTCGTTGTAGGTAGAAATATGACGCCCTATCGCATATTTCACGTAGAACATCATCCATAGACGAATCTTCGAGGGCATCGTCTGCCTCAATACCGGACCCGATGTCCTTCTTCCAGACGGTGCGAGCAAACAACCGACGATCATTTGTAGCGCTTGGGTTCTCGAAGGAAGAGTAAACGACCCCCTGTGCTTGCACTTCGGGATGGTTATCTTCGGCGCAGAATATGTCGAGATCACCGTGAATGGTCCTGGCAGTGGTCTCTGTAAGGTGACAGTCAACCACTAGTCCTGATTCTTCGCACGTCGCGATCCGAGGGCAAGTTGCCATGTTAATCCGGACTTTCCTGATGCTCGTTGGTAGGTAGATGGACCTCAATCTTCCATCGCCTGGGAAGGCGAAAGCCGAGTAGAAACCCTGAAAGGCCGCGTCCAACGTGGCGGGATGGAATCGATATTGCCTATGCGCCTTCCGCCTCATAGCAACGGTAGAGACATTCAGACGTCTTTTCATCGAATCGACCAGGAAATCGCCCGAGTAGTCAAGCCCACACTTCCTCAGCCACATGTAAAAGCGGTCGAGGTCGATGTCCGTCATTGGTAGCTCTGGAACCCTCCTGGGAGCCAGAGCATCCGGTGTCGGGTCCCCCAGCGTCACGACCACCCGCCCCGTGAAGATGGTCCTCTCGAACTCCGAAGAACCAGCCTCCACTTCACCAGAATAACATGAATATTGAGCTATGACTTGGTCGAAATCGCGTTCGAGTACTCTGATGACAAAAACGACCTCGACCCCGGAGGATCCGTCTTCCAGGGCGATTGCGTTATGGATGGTAAGATCCTGTAGCTCCAGAAGATTGACTGGCTGATCCTGAACAAGTTGCAGCGCGGCATTCATCACCATTGAAACGTAGCCCGCCGCTGGGAATAAAACCTGACCTTGGAATTGGTGCCCTTGGAGCCATTCCATCTCACTAAGCTTGATGATATTGCGCCAACGGATCTCCTCGCCGTTCATGGACGTTAACTTGCCCAGAAGCTCGTCCACAGGCCAACTCTGAGTGCGCCATATCTTCGACCTCCTAGACTCTTTGAATAGCGGCCTGTCGTGGTCCCAACAGTATGGAGGGAGGCCCTTCTGTACCTGGGGCTTCCGCGAAGTACGTCCATTGCAGGCAGTTCGGAAGCGGTCGAAGTCAACAACCGGAACGGGCGACTGGATGTTCCTCCATATAAAGCCAAGAGCGTCTGAGTACGCGTTCACGTCGTCATCATTCCTTTTCAGTATGCCGTGGTAGGGGATATCGACCCCTGTTAATGCCTTCAATGTTTCCGTCGCAGGTCCTTTCAGAGCCGGGTGTGGTCCTACTTCGAGGACGATATCGAAACAATTCTCTTCTTGCACCGCACGGCTGAGCGCCTGGGAGAAGAGTACGGGTTTGATCATGTTGTCAGCCCAATATATGTCTCTGAAGGCGTCGGGGTCATGTATGCTCCTTCCGTTGAGCCCGTGTACGCTAGAGTACCAATTACAGTCACCCTCGACGCTCATTCTTTGTGGTTCGATATCGCACTGGCGCAGGGATTCTAGATAAGCTCGGGAGCTCGGTTCCATGTGGTGGGAGTGGTACGCCTTGTCGACCTTCAGCACCCTTGAAAATGTCTTCTGGACGTCCAGGAACGCCTTTGCTTCATCGATGGCATCGGCATCGCCAGAGAGAGTGATACTCGACTGCGAGTTGCTCGCGGCTACCTTTAGCCTCCCGAGGAATTCCTCGCGAGCACAAAATTTCTCGGCCTCTGCTAACGTCATCCCGACGGCCATCATCTTTCCCGGTTGACCGTTCGCAGCCTTGGAGAGATACGAGTGCAATCCGCGATAATACGCAATTCGTATTGCATCCTTCGCCGTGAGGTAACCCGCGGCGTACGCTGCAGCAATCTCGCCAGACGAATGGCCAACGACGGCATTGAAGGTTATGCCCGAGGCCTTCAGAAGGTCCACTAGGGCAATCTGAAGCGCAGTCGTTAAGGGCTGTGAAATCTCAGCGCGAAGGATTCTGGAGGGGTCCGTTGGAGACATCATCTCTTCGGCAAGGGTCCAAGAGGGGCCGTCAGGGATGCTCCTGAGAGATTCGTCCAGATGGTGAATCGATTCCCTGAAACAAGAAGAACACGCAAAGAGCCTTGAACCCACTGTCATCTCTAACGTTAGCACTTAGTTCTTTTTGCACGATGGGTAGAATACCGACTTAATGGCCACTGCGCTCCTTGCCCTGTGAAGACTCCAAGAAAGCGGGCTGGATATGCCTTCGATACGCGTACTGCTCGCGTGGACAACGAGTACTGAGGGTCGTTCCTAGACATTTCAGCGGAGTCACGGAGCTTCTTGATAAGCTGGGCTTTATTTGTCGCTGAGAAGGCGGCCCTGAATGGGAAGGGGGTTCGACGAGCCTGCAGAGTCCATGACAAGTCCTCCAGCCTAATTCTCGGATCGCCTTCGAGTGCCTTCGACAACGCAGCTACGGTACTCGTGAGAGCACCAGTTGACTTGGCAGACAGCAGAATAGGTCCAGAGACCACTCCCGTCTCTTGGCCTGGGTCCGTATTTGATTCTTGGGCAGCTCGCCCAGGTTCCCAATTCTCAATGATGGCGTGAGCATTCGTGCCCCCAAACCCGAACGAATTCACACTGGCCCTCCGGGGTACACCAGGCGGTAGCTCGGGCCATGGGTGCAGCCGCCCAGTCGGCACACGGAGATTTTTGTAGAAAGGCTCAATCGACGGATTTAACTGATTGAAATGTAGGTTTGGCGGAATCTTGCCGTGTTGGACGGCAGCGGACGCCTTGAGCAGCCCCGCCAGTCCAGCTGCACCCTCCAGATGCCCGATCACGGTCTTTATCGACCCAACATACAGTGTCTCATCTTGCCTGTTCGATTCGGAACTGGACTCGGTGCTCCAGTCAATACTCGCATCACAACTAGATTCCACCGGGAAGAAAGCGTTTCTTATAGCCTTTGCTTCCTTAGGGTCACCAACTTTTGTCCCGGTGCCGTGCGCCTCAAAATACTGGCAACGGTCGTTTCTCTTTCGAGGGTCAAGGCCACACTTGCGATACGTTGATTCAATGAGTGTAGTCTGCGATGTGGAACTTGGCACGGTTATGCCAGCCGACCTTCCATCCTGGTTCACACTGGTTTCCCGGATTATGCACTCGATGTGGTCATTATCGGCTATTGCTTGTTTCAGGGTCTTCACGACCACTGCTGCGAACCCTTCGCCCCTGGCATAGCCGTCTGCCGCGGCGTCCCACATGTGGCACTTGCCTGTAGGAGAAAGCATGTGGAGCTAGAAGGCCCGGGTTAATGGTACGGCTCGACTAGATAGGAAGGCAAAACGAGTCCGATGGGACCGCTTGACTTACACTCGATTCTATTATGAACATCTCCGGACCCAGGATAAGATTAGCTCCCGCTGCAACAGCTAATTGGGATTCCCCATTTCTCAGAGCCTGTACTGCCTGATGTAATGCCACGAGACTAGACGAGCATGCGGTGTCAATCGTCATCGACGGCCCTTTCCAGTCGAAGAAGTACGATACACGGTTAGCCACAATGGCCCGTGAAGTGCCCGTACCGAGATACTGGGGCAGAGTGTCTACATCCCTTAGTGAAAGATCACGGTAGTCATCCGTCATCTGACCGACGAATACGGCTGTCGAAGACCCCTTCAGATCCTCGATCGAGTAACCTGCTGATTCTATCCCTTCATAGATAGTTTCTAAGAGAAATCTCTGCTGTGGGTCCATGGATTCGGCTTCCCTGGGATGAATGTTGAAGAATTCATGGTCGAACTGGTTGAATATTTCTTGGTCGCCATCTTTGAGCAAGTAGGCGTGTGTCACATTGGTGCTCTACGTAAAACCATCTCAGATACTTCTCATCATCGATTCCATAAGCCCACTTACCCCATGATGCTCGCCGTTAGGATGGTAAAACCCCTTAGGATTAAATCTCGCTGGGGGGATTTCTGATGAGAGGTCGACCGGGTCTTTCAGTCGATCCCATAGCTTAGATGGACTGTTTATGCCGCCTGGGAACCGACAGCTGCTGCCCACGATGGCGATTGGTTCTGTTGTCCAGGTTCCCTGAGAGGTCATGATGACTGTATGCTGTATGGGCCGTGATGGTAATAGCCTGCTCTATACCGTTTCAAGGTACCGGGAAGTCGGCTTTGGAGCTGAGAGGCAGACGAATTCTAACTCTAGAGGGCAAAACATGCTGGTGCATATGGCGAGACGTAGTAGACTCGCCTATCTTTTGCCATGCCATGCAGGTCAGGGTACCGACCTGCACGATCTCGCTGGTGGATTTCCGACCCAACGGGTCTCAATATGCCAACACCCTGGGTGTATATTATTGGCTCTTATATCTCCACTCGTTAGGATCCACTGGGTGTTCAGGGGGTTTAAGCCTGGACCCTTGGCTTTCACCGCCGAACCGGTGATACACCAGTTATCCGCTAGCTTGTCTTATATGCAAGAAACATTTTACGGGGTAATGGGGTCTTTCCAACAGTCCTCGGTGGATTATGTGATCCTATGCTCGCCTTTTATATAGACGCAATTTAAGGGTTGATAGCTATGGCGATAAAAGTTGTAGGAACTAGAAAGGCGTTGGTCGCTTTGTCAGCAGGGAAATATGGAGTCACAGACGCTGATATCCCACCACTCAAGCCAGGCACGATGCTCTGCAAGGTGGCAGCAGTGGCGCTGAACCCGGCTGACGCGAAGCTGATCGATGAGTTCCAGTCACCGGGTTGTATAGGAGGTCAAGACTTTGCTGGCCATGTCGTCAGAGTCGGCGAGGGCGTAAAGAGATTCAAAAGAGGAGACCGCGTCTTCGGATTCACCTTCGGTCTCAACCCAGATGACAGGGCATCCGGCGCCTTCTCCGAGTACGCGGCAGCCACGGAAGATCTGAGCTGTCGAATCCCGTCGTCTATGAGCTTCGAAGAAGCTTCGACATTCGGCCTTTCGGTCGGTACCGCTGGCTTCTCCCTGTTCCGAAGTCTCGCCCTCCCTACACATGCCTCGCCGACCGAAGACTGTTTTGTACTCGTTGCAGGGGGTGCTACCGCAAGCGGAATTGCAGCGATCCAAATACTCAAGGCGTAAGACTTTCCAATCAGTCGCTCCACATGGAAACATCATTGACTGCTCGCAGGTCTGGATTTATGCCTGTTGCCACCTGCTCTCCAAGTAACATGCAGATGTTGATGGCCCTTGGTGCCGTTGCTACATTTGACTACCATTCCGAGACGTGTGGTGCGGAAATTCGCAACTACACCGAGAACACTCTGAGACACGCACTGGATTGCATTGCGACATCAGAGACCCAAAGAATGTGTTATGATGCCATCGGGACGGCCGGAGGCAAATACACGGCCCTTAATCCACCATCCACCGTGGTCAAGTACAGTCGTCGCGACATCTACGCGGACTCAGTTGTAGCTTGGAGTCTGTTCGGCGACGCTGTCAGGCTCGCTGGTACGATTGGACGGCCGGCATCCCATCTCGATCGTATCTTCGCATCGACATTCTATCCACACGCAGAGGACATGATCGAGAAGAGGCTTCTGAAACCGCCGCCTTGTGAAGTCCGGCCTGGTGGGCTAGAAGCAATCGAGAAGGGTATCGAGGATCTACGAAACGGCCGAGTAAGAGCTACAAAATTGGTCTATCCATTAGCGTAACCGCCGCCTCTATGCCTACTTACAGTAACTAGCAACACTTTTGATGCCCCACACGAGACGTTTAGACGGGGACAATATGGGTTTCCACGAATGAGATCATTGCATGCTCCCATATGCTGAGTCCGAGTTGGGTTGCAGTAGGATCCGAGTAGTCTTAAGCAATCTCAATATACTCCGTACCAACGTAGGCTCTCGACAAGATAGTGAGCCACCGGTATATCCAGTATCTAAAATTCGAGGTTTTGAGTAATGGCGATCTAGCCGCTATAACACTTGGTTATTGTCGAACAAAAAGCCTCTGCCTATTTGCATGATATAATGATACGAGCGACAGGATTAGGATCTCGAGTTAGGTAGTTAGTTATAGGTAGCTCGACTACCTATCCTGGCCAGAGCTGCCACTTAGCTGCGTTTCTTAGTTCCCGATAAATCTAATGATCGGTTGCCTATATGTGGTCCGACAAGGTATGATCTCGGAGTCCTGCAATCCTGCAGATACTGCAGGGAACTGAATATGTACATGAGCGGGGTCCGGGTTGGAAGGGACTAGTCCTGTCTAGGGAGCTCGTTGTACTAAACGGGCCGTAGGCCCCCAGCAGATGTCCCTGGTCGAGCACCTTGCATACCAGCCCACCTGCGTACGATACTGCTCCAACGGGTTGATGCTGGGATTAATGAGGCGGGGTTTGTATGTAGGCTGGTGATATCGAGCGCCCGTCCCTTGCATCCGAATTCAGAATACTACAACCTAACAAGCCTTACTGGTAAGACGGTCCAAGCTGCTGGTGAGGATAAAAGCGGTCGAGAGTAACCTAGCTTATTGAAACTTGAACTCCAATACCTTATTAGTTGTCTTTGACTAACGTGGTTGAGATGGCTGAACAACGATCGACACCGACACGCTTGATCAAATACACAGTTGGGCACTACCGAAAAGAGGGCGTGTCTGAGGAAGCCTTCAGGAAATGGTATCATGAGGAACATCTGCCTATGGCCATCGGCCTCATCAAGAAAGGTATGTAAGTCTCTTCCTTAAACTGCTCGCCTACGGATGCTAACCCGATGGCAGTGCGTGTTAGGCTTTAGTTCATCTCAGAAACTAGGTTTCATGCTAACCCATAACAGCACAACATCAAGAAGTTCGCAGTCGTAGGTGCTCACCGGACAGCAAGGTCCGGTGTATTGTGATACTAATAGTTAGCAGTACGTTACTCCTTCGGATTGCTGTAGCGAATTCAGAGGTCTCTTGCGACAGATAAGGCCATCCTGGAAGATCGAGGAGTTTGATCTGGTTATAGAGTATTGGCTGCACGACCTGAACGAACTGAAGAATCTCATCTCGGATCCCGAGTGGACGGGCAGGGCCGCTAAGGATCAGGCGTTGTGGGTTGACACGGACAAGGCCTCTGTCCAGATTGGGTATGAGACGCTATACCTTGAGGAGGATGGCAAGATTGTGAACACCGAGCAGAAATGAAGTTCCAGAGTTATACAGTACGCGAGCGGTTAAAGCGTGGGTCTCGCATTTACACTACGCAGATTTCCAATATACGCCCTATCGCCAAGACTCTTGTAACCAACTCGGGTATAGTGACTGGCCTACCCTCCACCACTTTGGGCTATTTTGCGCGCAATCGAACCTCTTTAACGTCTTTTCTAACACTCACAGGCTCTGCCCCTCGGAGTGGGGTTCAGTCTTTCCGAAGGGTCTGGAGGAGTATTTGTCTCAGGATTCCTCAACTGGTGACAACCGGGCTCATAATAATAAGAGAGTGTAAGGCCCAATAGCCCGATTAGCACAAGTCTGTATAGCGTATCTCCCAATTGCAGATACTCAATGCACCAGTACTATCAAGCGCATAACTACTTGAAGGCATTCCAAAACGCCCCCCTCCCCCCCGGGGTTGGGGTGGTGGGGCGGGGGGCCCAAGTGGGAACCCCTGCGTTGCAGTCGACGATAAGCTGTGATGCTGTCAGCTCAGAGCTCGTACCATATTATGATGTACAGCGTTGCAGCATTGCAACCACACTCGTGTCAGACGCTCCCACCTGTCTATAGCAGGTATATGTAAACCAGGATAGCGTAGTGGAGCTTCAGCGCAGTGAGCGAGTTTCTTGTTTTCGAACAGCTGTTGGGGGCGCTCATTTGGGGGTCCGTATCTCTTTGGATAGGTTCAGTATTAGGATGAGCCGAAACGATAAACTGAGTCAAGCTGAAGAATTCTTTCACTTGCTCCAAGAGGAAATTTGGTATGGTGTGGTTGGGCGATACCATCCTCCTCGTCCATTATATTCCAAATGTCCCATATCGTAGTAAGCCCTATGCGCACGTATGTAATCAAGGCCGCTGCCGATCCAGCTGAGCGGCGGTTACTTAATAAGCCAAGAGATGGCAAGCTGTGCCACTGATTGGGCTCCCCCCATATCTATATGCACAGCATCCGCTTCACCCTCCGCTTACATTACTTCTCTTTACTCTAACAGTCCATACCGCCGACAATGGACGACTCCTCGTCGCTCACTCCTGCGAGGCAGGAGCTCGATCTCGACGGCCCCGGCATGACGCCGCCGAGCGGCGTCATACCAAACTTCGAGGACCCCGTGACAGGCAATAACGTAGCCCTTCCCATCGTGACGTGCTGCATCGTTCTGGTATCGATCTTCTCGCTCGTGCGCTTCTATACGAAGTCCCTCAACCTAAAAAAAATCCACATCGGAGACGGTAAGCTTCCCGATGCTCGGCTTCTTGCTCTGTTCTAACAGTTCATAGTTCTATCGTTGTTCGCCTTCGTAAGTTGCGGTCGTTATACAATGCCAGAGGAGAGCCCGCCTCTGTATGTCAACTCTATGCTCACCATCTCGCGAAGGTGTTATATATCGTATACATTTACTACAACTATCAAATGATCGTGGCGTTCGGCTTTCTCCGTCACCAATGGGACTTCCGTCTTGGTGACCTTCCCGGTTTCTCTCGCGTATGTTGCCACCCGATTTAGATGCATATCATGCGCCATTGCTAACCTCAATTTAATAGCTCACGTTCCTGGGTACCAACTTATACCTTGTGATCATGATGCTAGTGAAAGTCGCAATCTTGTTTGAGTGGATTGCGATTTTTGTTCCTACAGGCACTCGAAACTTCTTTTTCTGGGCGAGTTATGCAGTGATAGGTATAAACCTCATCTACCACACCCTGGCGGTCATACTTGTCAACATCAACTGTACGCCTCACGCGCTCAACTGGAACCCGTTCGTTCCTGGCGTGTGCCGAATTGATATCAAACGGCTGAGCTTCTCGTCCGCCATCATCAACCTCATCCTCGACCTCATTCCCTTGATACTACCGCAGCACGTTATATGGCGTCTACGAATGTCGAACAGCAAAAAGGTCGGGGTATCGATCATCTTTCTCGTGGGCTTGTTGGCCTGCCTGTCGGCGTTAATCAGGCTCGTGTCCACCATTCAATTCAAGGCCTCCGAGGACACAACATACAGTTTCTCTGCTCTGGCGCTGTATTCGCTCATTGAGGTCACCTGCGGCTTCTTGGTCGTGTCCGTGCCGTCAGTACCGAAAGCCATCGCGACCCTCAAGGGAACAAAGGCGCTGTCTTGGCTCCGGACTTCCGCAAGGGGCACGCGAGGGAGCACCGCGGCGTTCTGGCCCGGCTCGAGTATCAAGACGCCGAAGTCGACGGACTATCAAGATCTGGACGAGCGGAGTCTCGTACCCCTGACACCTGTTGCAGGCACCAGTATGAACAAAACCGGCGGGATCACTCGGACGACGCATTTTGCGGCTACGTCAGAGGAATGCTACGATCCGGATGTTAATTACAGTCGTCAACATCCATGGACTCGTGGCTCGCCTTGATAGCGCCGTTAGTGCAGGGAGTAAGCTTGATGCTATACGTCGGAGTTAAGCGTGTTATAACACATAGGTCTCGTTTCACCTGTTTTACAAGAACACACATTGTAATTGTTCGAAACGCACGAGCGACTTGTCTTAACTGAGGCTAGTATTGGATTAAATACGGATGACCAGTTCCCTTCGTAGAAACAACGCCTCGGCACTATACCCGCAGCATTATACACATGATAAACTTGCGCACGTCCCCCGACTATATAAAGTTACTCAAAAGAGGTCATATAGCGACGTCTTATCTGAGATGAACTATTATGATTTAAGACGGTTTGTACAATGATAGCACTCTGTCGATGTAATGTATGCCATATCTTTCAATGAGCGCCTGCTAATATTTTCAAAACCAGACCAAACCAAGGTCGGTAAACGTTTCTTCGCTAGCAGGCTCTGGTCATGATAGTTGTATCACCTGTGAGTTATATCCAGCAGCGGGGCTACGGAATTGAGTCATAAAGATTCTGACTAGCTAATATAGGTTATCAAGGAGTCCTAAATAGGGAACTATGCGGTCATTATAGGTTTCTCCCACCCCTCCCTCCGGTAGATCAGATATGAATATGGCTATTAGGAGGTGTAGTTATGTGTGGTTTAACCATTTCCAGGAGCCTGCCTCGAAGGACTCCGGGGCCTGGACTGATCAAGTCGGAATACCTACAGGTAGAGCGTCCCAGTAACTATTTTCCAAAGTATTTAATTATTTGTAAGACGTGGATGTATAATCCAGTAGTTTCTCCCGCGCCTCCATAGATTTGACCTTTGTTCTTGACAATATGCTTTATCATGTTAATCCTAGCATCATATATATGAACACTCCCGCAGGAAAGAATTGTCACCCTGCGTATTCCAGACGTGCCGCACTTGACACTTACCTTGTCATTGACGCCAAACCAACAGTTGGTCATGTCCATCACATCGTCTGAGAACAGCAGGTAGTAGCCGCGCCATCACCCCGATATGGGTCTCTGAGCTCTATCAGCACCTGGTTGTTACTATGGCGAGGTAATACTTGTTGCTAGTATCGGTGGAAAGGGAAAGGGGCGGTGGCGTATAGCTTGCCATTGTAGGATCCGGTAGGTGGGAGTTCATGCAGTTCTATATTACCCGCTGTTCTGTGTGTGGATCTAGGCGACTATCTAGCCAATCACTGGTACGGAGACACGGCTGAGGCGGCATCCTCGAGATCTTCGTGCCGGCTCTATTCCCACCTCGGACGTCTATTCTAGGCTTGTGAGGCCGGCCG
Organism: Monosporascus sp. MG133; assembly: GCA_004155925.1. NCBI lineage: Eukaryota > Fungi > Ascomycota > Sordariomycetes > Xylariales > Monosporascus > Monosporascus sp. MG133. Next base: position 125,922 of record QJNX01000113.1, on the reverse strand, counting down.
CTCCGCCTCAGTGCTGAATTGCCTTTTTGCCTTGCACGCTACGCTAAGCTGAATTCACCACCCATCTACCACCATACCATGGGCAACACCGGTTCTATCCTGACGAGCGGTAGTATCTGACTACTCTCTTGTGCAGTTGATATCAATATCTCTGTGCCGATCACATGTGTCCTTTCACGCCCGGGTAGGCATGAGGGCGGATGGCCGGATGAATGGATCGGGGAGGAGATAACCAACGTCTAGATAGAAAACTGCAAATATCACCAGACTTATGGTATGGTAGATCTATGGTGGGTCGAAGCGTCGATTACTTGCATTGGCGGACCTTAACAACATCGGCTCCAACCGTTACCAATTACCAACTGGACGGGAGACATAAGGGAAAGCTACCTTATGCTGTCGGGACGTGTAATAATTTCCACGAAAGACCATCTCCTTACAAGTGGAGTGGACAAGGTAGAGCGTTGCCAAGCTCCGCCATCGCGTTATCAGACCGGGGGCCACCTAATTATCGCTAAAGAGCAAGAGGCCATGCATGGACGCGACACCTATCTACATATCCCTTGGTTCTATGCACCGACCGCTATAGTTAGAGCCATGCATAGTCGGAAGAAATTGCTTAAATACACCAGATAGGTAGTCTAGGAACAAACTGCATTTGGGTGAGAGCAGCGCAACATGAAACCAGCCAGATCCAGGTAGGTACGTGATAGCTACATAGACTCCGAATATGCACCACGATTTCCCGTGCAAGGTGGTCCCAGCGCTTACCTCTTATGGTAGGTCAATCTCATTCTGAGCACCATGAATGGTCAGCCCCATTCAAGAAAAAGAGCGGGGTTCTGTAATTCTTTGTCACGCTTGTGTATTAGAGTAGTAACTGACAATGGTTAACTTACCCCACAAGCTATGATGCCTAATCCATCGTGGACCTTGATAGCTGTTAGCCGAAGTTGGCATAGGATATGGATTCCTTTTCTTCTTTTCCTGCTATTCCTGTGCTGCGGTTGGGGTAGGCTTGTGGAGGGTGATACGGAATAGGCCGGTCGCTCACAGCGCTCCCAAACGCCCAGCTCCTTGCTTGAAGCTGACAACGACGATACTCCTGACGCCCCGCCGTTGGGTGATGGAGGGTGGCTGTGAGGGGTACAGTACGTCACAATATGTGCTGCAACCTATAAACAGCCGCACCCCCCGCAATGCGCCTCTCCCGCAGGCTCTCGTCGTGTTTACTGCCGCGGACGACACCCTGGGGTTGAAGGGCCAGCGCCAGTTAACATTTTAGAACGCTACTGCGCTGTGAAATAAGCTAGGGTTATCATGGACTAATCGCGATCCAGCGCCGAGGTGGCGGCTGCTGCCCGACTCTTCCCTAAAGTCGCCTTTCTGAACTAATAAGTGTGCTCGGTGTTTAATTAAGTGGAAATTAGGGCTTGACGCAGTATGTGGCAAGGCGAGGAAATGCTATTAACAGGCGTGTCCATAAGGGCGTGAATAAGAATTAGTGGTGTTGGCGACCATTTATAATTCCTCTGATACTATAATGGCTGCTAGCCTTCTAGTACCGTATCGTCGCACGTTACGTGCCGGAGCTGACGAAGCTCATTGGACGGGACTTTGATCTGTCTCGTATGTAAGAGTCTGTAAGTCGATATCACGTGCTGGAACCCGTGGATCTCAGCGACCTGTCTAATTGTTCATACCTATTTATGCGAATCGCTAACAGCGGGGTCCAGTACATCATGCGGTTTTGCGGACCCCTATTCTAGTAGATAATCGGTTATCAGCTTAATAAGTGTTGGGGCCTTATCTCACACGGCAGGAAGCAGCATCTGAGTCCAGCCGAGCCAGATCGACCTAGGTCCGACACCCTGCATCGAATCGACGGTTACCCCGAAGTGACCGTTCTATAACCCGGCCGGTCTCCTCTTGAACTACAGGAAACAGTTGGTAACTACGCCTTTCGTTGAAAATAACAAGGGAACACTATCGGTGCCAGTCATATACTCTATTGTTAGGTGTTAAGAGACGTAGGGGCCTAGACAGCTAACAGTGAATACGGCATAAACTGTTCTTTAACACGGACACATCATGATCATCCTGCGGAGAGGCAGAATCAGGAACTTCCGCGGTGCTCTGTAAAAAGCTCGGGATTTGCTGATGCGACAGGTCGCTTCCTGTATAAGCGCTCTGTATCTCCCCATGCCGTAGAACCATATCTTGAATGGCAGCCCAGAGAATGGGTCCCACTTAATAGGCTTCTCCACAGAGCCAGAAGGAGGAGCCGGAACTACTGTAACTGGCACGGTGGATGCTGCTTCCAAAAGTTGGCGCATTAGTGCGTACTAATCCCAAGCGGCCGTTCCGATCTCTTGCAGTCTTGTCCCCGGGCGGCGTAGGTGTATCAGAGTTGGGGGGTAGCGGGGCGGAGCCTGGATGCGAATATACGCAGGGTACGACTACCTACAGTGGCTGATTTTCCGTCCCTCTTCTCCATGTATGCACATCACAAATGTCCCCAGGGGCGTGTTGGTGTGGAGGCGGTAAGGGCAGCGAGAAAGACGGAGATGATACCTCATATCGTACGTACGCTTTGTAAAAGTATAGGTAGGTATGTAAGGAGTTGCAGCCGGCTGGTGACAGCCCTAGAACCGAATCCAGAGTGTTAATCCAGGCTTAACTGCTCCCTGTTGGTTTATGGCGGATCAATGGCTAGTATTGGTTCTTCTCTCCGCCTCTCTTGGTGTTGTGTTTTACGTATTGGAAGCATTGGTCTTTTTCGTGCATGGGTGTCTAGTATACTTGCTCAGTGGCTGAACCGTACCGGGTGTTAATCTAACGGTCTCAACCATTAGGAACGCCACCCGCACTCCGGCGTGTCCATACCGCGTCCGTAGGATGCAACGCAACTAGTTGCCGCATACTGGAGGGACAGCCCGACAGGGATCCCGTTGCTTATCGTCGGGGGTGATGTGGATAACTGCTGCCAAATGCGTCGGTATACTGGCCGGCAGTCTGATCTGGCCATGCAAATGCCGTGTGGCTTGAGGATAGACTAAACCCGCCGGCGAAGCCTCATCGGCGTCGGTAGGACCCCTCAGGTAGCAGAGCCGAAAAAATTCGAGCAGCTCCCGCCTGTAGGAGGCCATCTTTGGTTCCTAGGCTACCGCAACTCACCCACCTCGCGACTTCTCAGAGCACAAGTCAATTCCATTGCAATGGCGCCCGTCACAGTGATCACGGCGCCTCCCGCCAACTCAGGCTCGGGGCGTGGCTGGCGTTTCTGGGTTCGTGAACACTCCCGCCAGACTCGTAGGTATGGCTAACCAAGTAATCATCTAGACCATCATTATATCCTGCACCGTATCTTCGATCCTCACGGCGCTGGATGGCTCGGCCATCTCCACGGCCATGCCGAGCATGGTCGAGGACCTCGGCTCCACGTACGCCTACGTCTGGATCGCCAACGCTTACTTCCTGACAATGACGGCGTTCCAGCCCATATACGGACAGACGTCCAATATCTTCGGCCGCCGGAGTCTGATCCTGACCGCAGTCTTCCTGTTCGCCGTGGGTTCGGCTATCTGCGGCCCCGCGCCGAACCTCACAACTCTTATCGCGGGGCGAGCGATCAAGGGTATCGGGGGTGGCGGTATCAACGTCATGATTGACATTATCGTCAGTGACCTGGTGCCGCTGCGCGAGCGTCCCAAGTATATCGGCCTCATGTTCATAGCGTACGGCGTGGGCGTCGCTATCGGGCCTGTCGTCGGCGGTTCGCTCTCGGAACGCGTCTCTTGGCGCTGGGTGTTCTACATGAACCTCCCTATCGCAGCCGCCGGGTTCATTATGCTTGTCATATCGCTTAAGGTGCGGTACGTGAAAGATACGACTCGAAACTCGTTGAAGCGGGTTGACTTCGGAGGCAACGCCCTCTTCGTGGCGAGCATGGTATCGATACTCATAGGTTTGTCCTGGGGCGGCGTCGCGTATCCCTGGGCATCATGGAGAGTATTATTAACGCTGCTCCTGGGCTTCGCCGGCTTGGCTGCGTTCCTAGTAATCCAATGTTCGGGCCTGATCCCCGAGCCCACCATGCCCTTGAGGCTGTTCACCAACCGGACCTCTCTCGCGGCCTTTGGTCTCACGCTCATTCACTCCATCCTTATGTACTGGCAGATCTACTTCCTCCCTCTGTACTTCCAGTCCGTCCTGGAGGCTTCGCCGACCACCTCGGGCGTCTACCTGCTGCCCACCGTCGTCATCTCCATGGTCTTCTCCGTGGTGGCCGGCACAGGGCTCTCGAAGATGGGCCGCTATCGGCCCTGGCATTTTTTCGGCATGGCTCTCTTCGCTATTGGCTATGGACTCTTCTCCCTCCTCGATGAGAACTCCTCGACGGCCTTTTGGGCCGGCGTCCAGTGCTTAGGCGCCATATCAATCGGAGTTTTGATGACGACCACCCTCCCCGCGGTCCAGGCCCCCCTTGCCGAGACTGACGTCGCCGTCGTCACGGGCACATGGGGCTTCCTGCGCTGCTTCGGTGGTATCTGGGGCATAGCCATACCGGGCGCGATCTTCAACTCCAAAGTCGACCAGCTGGTCATCACGCGCCTGGAGGACGAGAACATGCGCGCGCTGCTGTCCAACGGCGGAGCCTACGGTTTAGCGTCCGGGGGCTTCATTACTTCGCTGAACTACGACCCGGCGCTCAAGGCTACCGTAAAGAGTATCTATGCCGACAGCCTCAAGCTAGCCTGGCAAGTAGGTATCGGCTTCGCGCTGGTGGGTGTCATCCTGTCGCTCGTAACCAAGGAGATTCCTCTGCGCACGGAGCTGGAGACGCAGTTTGGCTTGGATGAAGGGGAGAGCCAAGGAGTCGAGAAGGGGACCCCGGTCAAAGCATCGGACGAAGCTATTGACAAAGAGGAAGCCCGAGAGAAGAGCTAGGAATCATATCACAGTACATGGGAAGGGGATGTATTTTGAAACTTCCGCTTCGGAGAATCGCAGGCTAGGGGTAGTCGAAGTTTTCTAGTTAGTTAATCATGTGCACATGATTACATTATGATTCTTGCACTTCAGAACGTTATGCCAACACTTGTCAAGATTGCTGCTCTTCGAGCTTATTTGGTTTAACTGGCTCTACTAGGAGAATGCTGTAAGGTTCTGAGCAAAATAGTCAAGCCCCCTTTATATCCAGTAGCAGAAATATATGAATTGAAAAACGAACACCTGACCATAATAATATCCGCTTACTCGAGAGTTAATAAGAATCGCAGATGGCTGTATGTCTCTTATTAAGAAATGATATGTTCTCGGGACACATATTGAATTGTAACGATATAAGATAACTTGGTGGTCGACGGTGGCTTGAGTGTTATGGTCAGAGCCTGTGCTCTCAAACTGGCCCCGAGGCTACTAGGGTGTAATCCGAATAAAAGAGAATGCAGCCTACAATATCAAGGCCATCGCAAAAAGCTGTAAGAGTACTGTTATGTGTTTAAACAAGTACATATAGATGCAGTATCCCCAACCGATCTGTGCTTACAAGGGATAGGGGGAGGGTCTCCCAAGTTACACCTAGGACACCACGCAAATGAAAATCTTACCAGCCACGAGCCGGGACTAACCCTGGATGAGTGGCATTCAAGCATAACGTGGAATTTGATGCAGACAGGCATATTAACCCGTTAACCCGTGTCGGGGAGCTCGAAGCCAGAGATTGGATAATGTAGGACCCGAGAGTCCTCCTAAGAAGCACAGCAACGGTGAAGGTCCTCGAACTATCGGACAGCTGATGAATGCTGGTTATCTCATAGAAATAGAAGGGAGCCGAATGAAGAAATACCTTAAACAGAACTGGAAGCGAACAGGTCTTCAAGAGGGAGGCATATGAGTCTAGCAACTGGGTCAGGGGGCAACACGAAACAGCTATGCATCTCTCGTCCCTTGTAACTTTTAACTGGCAGGATCGAGTCAAAATAATTGAGCCACCCCGTACATACAATGGCCAAAATGCTGTAATAGTATAATGAGCTTCTACACGGCGGGTTTACTTTCCTTCCCTTGCATACAGCAAACGGTTGTGTTGAGTAGGAACCGCTTTTTTCTTTCTTAGTTCAATCCCATGGATATATGGCTGCTATAAAGCAATGTATACCTAGGTAGATATAGAAGAGTTGATTACCAGGCTAGAGCCTACCAGACACCCTCGAGTTTTCATGTAATTACATAGCTGAGCATGTATAGAGTATTGATGCAGGATTGGGAGACTTTGATTGCTTCCACGGATGATAGCCTTACGGGCCCGTAATCGCAGATAATATGGTCCAGGAGACTGGATCTCATGATACAAGAGTCAACAGGGCGACACACATGCGTTGCGAGTATTGGGATAAGAGCTAGAATAGGAGTAACTAGCTGAGGTAACGAAAAAGGAAAAATAGGTATGACGGCTCGTGTCCGCCCAACATCGGCAACTATTCTTCCTAATCTAAGTAAACGGCTCGGTGTGCCTGCTCGGTCCAGCATCCCAGTCAAATCCATCAAAATCGATATCCATCATGCCGAATTCGGCCATATCAATGCACAAACCAGTTCCTCCCTCCAACTGAGATTGCCAGCCCTCACCGTCGAAACCCATTGTAGGCGACACACCAGCCACAGCAAACTCCGAAACACCATCATGGATCTGAACCTGGCTTCCATTAGTGCATTCCAGCCCTCGTATACTCTCACCCATGACGATGTCCTCCAGGACCCGTGACCCCCCATCAGGCTCCACACCCAGCATCGCGTCAGTTTCGTCGTTTCCCCATGGCAGCAAGCTTTCACCGCTTGCAGCAGTTACCCAGTCTGTCTCCATCCCTCCTTGTAGTGCCTGGCTTTCCGATAGCATTCTGAATTCCTCAGGTGCCACGGCCGGGGTGGAAGTGGCCCCTCGCACGTCTCGTTCCTCGTCTGTTTGCTTGCATCCCAGCTCACCCGAGTCAAGGGCCGAGACTCCATCACTAACCGCTCCATGTGAGCCGGGTAATTGGTCGTCGTTATCATTCCCATCCTGCCGCTCGGTCCGACTCAGGCGTACTGACTCGAGGAACCTGGCTACAGCGTTGTGGCCGTTTTCTTTCGCGAGTGCCACCGCTTGGACGTATTGGCTCGTGTAGATGCCCATAAGCCTTGCTCCCCGTTCAAGGAGGAGGTGTACCATTTCAAGGCGACCGTGTTCTGCGGCACCCTCGAGAGCTGTTCGACCGTCCTCCTCGGCCCCTTTAGCGTTAATATTAGCACCAGCACGCAGCAACCTGCGTGCAACTTCTAGATGGCCTCCAATCGCCGCGCATTGCAGCGCAGTAGCGCCACCGTTCGAATTCGGGGAGGTGTTAACGTCAGCACCCGCATCTAGAAGAATGTCGACCAGTTTCAGATGGCCGATCTCTGCTGCTAGTTGTAGAGCCGTGCGTGCTGCAAAATGATTAGTAAGCTCATGGACGTTCGCACCAGCCTTAATGAGATGCGTGGCCAAGTCGACATTCTCTTGGTCCACTGCCGCAGCCAATGCTGACACAACATATCCCCCAAAGTCGTCACGACACCATGCCTCGTCGAGCGACGCTCCTGCGTGCCGTAGATCTTGAACCAAGTCGGAATTGCCAGATAATATCGCAGCCGTAAGTGCCTCCCCAATACGTTGAGATCCCCAGTCCACCGCATTGAGAAGAGTCTGCAATATAGAGGAATCGCCCAGCTGCGCGGCGTTTATAAGGGCCGGAGGGTCCTCCTCGTCCAAGTGATATTTGCTAACCGGTCCGTCTTCCGGCTCAATATCGTCAGGACCCCAAGTCGGTGGGAGAGATGAGAGAAGCGTATTCAGGATTTTTTCAGCCCGTTCATGTTGAACCGCGAGACGAAGTGTCAGTCGACCGAATGCCGCTCCTCGCTCGAGAAGATACCTTATCAACTCTGGATTGCCGAAGCGAATTGCTATGTCCAACGGCACAAGAGGCTCCGAGGATGCCCTTGAGCATCTGGGTTTTTGAGTGAAGTCAATGTCATGATCATGCGCCATCAGTTGCTTGAGTAGGGGCCTGTGGTGTCGGCGGACAGCATCAGAAAAAATCATTTGGCCGTTTGCGCGAAGAATGCCTGGTAGTAGCCCGGTCCGATGCAGAAACTCGGCCATGTCCACATGGTTGATGCAGCTTGGGCTTCCCGCATCAATAACCCCGGCGCCATAAAGAAGCTCGGCCATGTCGACTAGCCCTTCCTCGATAGCGCAGCCAAGAGCCGTCTGGTCAAAGCCCGGATCCGATACGCTCGAGCAGGCACCGCGACTCAAAAGGAATGTGACTAGCTCGTGATTGTTCGAACGAGCCGCTTCAAGCAAGGGGTGGTCTAAACGGGCGCCTTTAGATATTAAAGCTTCGCAGAGATCCATGTTGATTTTGCCATGTTGTTGCCGAATCATGGCGGAGAGTAAGGTGGTGCGTTTGCACTTTAGCGACATCCCGCTTGCATCCGCGGCGTGGACGTCAGCACCGGCGTCGAGTAGTTCGGTGGCGATATCAGCGTACCCTTGATCACAGGCTATCAGCAGCGGGCAGACGTACTGATCGGCAGACAGCTGGTTGATCTCCACATCGAGTTGCTCGAGTAGTAGCCGAGCCACGTCCAAGTGCCCCTTGGATAATGCTATGCCGAGAGCTGTTGTAGGCGTATACTGTTGAAGGCAATCGTCGTTCGTGCAGCCTGATAATACTATGCATTCAAATGACTGCATCGCGTTTATATCCGCACCCCTTCCAATTAGCGTGCGCGCCATCTTGACATACCCCTGCTGCGCAACCAAGCCAATTGGCGTCACTTTGCCGTCTGTCAACTTGAGTTTCGAGTTGACATCAATGCCAGCGTTCAAGATCATTTCCATAACCTCATCACGTCCAGTTATGATAGCAAATTTCAGCGATTCCGTGCAGGCATGCGCCTCGCTCTCAAGAAGTTTGTTGACAACATCCATGTGCCCCTTCCTGAGAGCGCAAACGAGTGCCGAATCGCCCCACTCAGCCCGAAAGTTGACGTCTGCGCCAGCGTCGATAAGCAGGTTGACGATATCGAGGGACTTTCTGCCATCTCCAATGCCTGCCGCAAAAGGTAAAGGTGCTGTAGGTGACCCCCCTATATCCTTATCGATGAGCTTGTTGACATTAACGCCAGTTGTCAAGATGAACTGCAGCAAGTCTAGGTTCTCTGATCTCAGAACGCTGGCAAAGACCTGGTCCCTAATGGCTTCGGCGGTAGGGTTTTGCGTTAAGAACAAGCCTTTAATGTGTTGCAGGCCATTCCGCTCAAGTTGGTGCAGCAGGGCAACTATTCGTTGATCGTGGGCCGACATGCTCTGAAAGTACATCGATTTAACGTTGCTTTGAAAAACGAAATTGTTGGCGAGGAGGAACAGCTGCACTATGATTTCCTCGCAGGGCCAAGTCCTCGATCGGTCGCACAGTGCCTCTGCTGTCTTAAGGTGCTGGCCGTCGTATTCCTCGGGAATAAGTTTGCGCAACCTCAAGGCTGTCGAGGAGATTCTTTCCGTTTCCTGGGCGCTGCTCGCGCAGTCCTTGCCTAAAACCAGATCAAGGGCTCTGATAGGCTCTGAAGCGGCTGTCGGGAGCCTAATAAATGCCACTTCGCCCGGGGTGCTTGAGTCAAATCTTATCGTCGCTTTGGCTCCGAAACCTGCGGCTCTGATGTATTAGCGCAAGGTCCAGAATATCAAGCTAAATTTTGGACCACCTCGACTGCCCGGAGACGGTAGGGAGCCCAAGAACATGAGCCAAGGGCTTTCCACGCCCCAAGTGGTATAGACGTGCTTGTTCGGCAGCTCAGGACTAGGGGTCCGGAACCAAACACCATCTGGCATCCTCAGAGGCGCTGGACCTGTTTTTGATTAGTACCAGTTTGTACAATCTAAATTGTGGTGTTGTGTGAAAAATACCCACCCGCGCCGTATTTGAGATCTATGGCCTTGGCCGTAGTGATGTACCGGCGCATCTGCTTCTTTACCATGTCCTGCGAGACTCGTTTGTTCGCCACAATGACGTTGGTTTCCTTGCCGTCCAGTCTCCTTTGTTCGCAGCCCGTGGTTATAGCACCCCATCCTACAATATTCTTCCGAACCCCCCACCGACTCAACTGCCTTTCGTATGATATCTTGCTGCATGGGTATTGGTAAGACGAGATGAATTTCATCGCCAACAGATCCGTTTGGCTTACGCTGCATGAAAGTCTCTTTTCGATCTCATATAATCGACGACTTCATTCAAAACCCACCCCTCGTCGATGTAGAGTCGCTCGATCTCCTTGCGGTGCTTGTCCCAGTCCTTCTTGTTCGGCATTTCTGATTCTACGTAGGACTGTGAGATGGAAAAGATAAAGAAGAAAGTAGAAGAGAAGAAGGCGTGCAGTGGGCAGTACCAATGGGAAGAACCTCGACCAGGAGAGATACCTGTATATTTGCAAATGGTGATATGTGTGAGCCCAAATCGAAATGATTCCAAGGAGAGGTCGGGCTCACGTCGCTTTGCTACGGCGGGTGTCTGGTACCTCGCCGCTTGATTGGAGAGCTAAAGTCTTACATGCGGCACATTCCATATCATTGGCTTTTGGACAACCCATCAACGCCCTGATTGGTTAGTACCAACGCATCAACTTGATTGGCCAAGTACCAAACCATCAAACCCCATGATTGGCCGGATACCAAACCATCGAACTACTTACTGCGTAAGATTCCCGAGAAACTTTCCCACGAGGCGCCACCTGCTTCCGCAACACACTGCATGCAATTACTAGTAGGATATCAAACTACATAACTCCAAGCTTTCCCCGAAGGCTTGCTCGAACTTGAGCATGACCTCCTTTTTCTCTATGGGAACAATTTGGGGCTGTGTTCTCGTAAAGCCAATTTGAACAACTACTAACGCCTTCTGGCAATGTCTACCGAACTGGGCCCTGAGGTGGTTGTTGCCATCGTGGGCCTTCTGATCGCGATACCACCAGCAATCCTAGTCGTTGTCAAATGCACCCAACGCAGACGACCGAAAGGTGGAACAAGAAATGACGGTTCGCTTCTCCTCGCTCTTATGACCATTATTGTTTCCAACCATATTCTGTTATTATGATTATGTCTTCGGGAACATGCTCATCAAGGAAATCTATATACAGAGGAGAACGCGGTCTCTCTTCCCAGCCTTGAACTCCGGCTCAATTACAGCACATCGTTCAAGCTCCTGTTACGAGACGGACCCGCCGTCGGTCGGCACAAGACATATGAGCCTGATATTACATATTATTAGGTTGCACACGATGCACCGGGTGCTTCTCACTTGGCGGGAGGTGAAAGGGTATACGGCATACACGGGTGATTATAGAAGAGGACGACGGAAACAGGGAACGGAAGTATGAGGGTGGGGACGGATGGCTTTGTAGTTCTCTAGAAGATGTCGGGGACGAATATATATCGAATTAGATATCGCATGTAGACACATATTTGACGTGCTGTGTAGCTACCGATTTCGATGCAAAGAGCAAATACCAGTGGAGACACGTCCGCGAGGGGTTTGCGCTGGTAGCAACGTTTGAAAACTTGACACGTGATGAAATGGCCTTTAGAGGAAAACAGGAATGTGCATGAACCTGCAGTTTGTCTATATTTGATCCACCTCGACATGTGTGCCTCGCTGATTTATGCTTATCAAGCTCCGTCGCCCCTCTCTCCCCGCTCACCTTAGCGAACATACGATCCGTTAAGGTCGGAAGTTACCCTTTTGCTTCATCACGATACCCTGCCCCCCTTAAGCGCCATAAGCGTCCAGCATAGCTCCCTGTCCACTAAGATGGGATTATGCTACGCCTCGTAAACCAGCCTGGAGCTGGTTCATTACCTTCCCTACTTATACCATACCATAATAACTCCGGCAAATCTATACAACCCATTATCCTACGCCAGTTAGTAAATTTCGAACATCCCTTTCTCTTCCTTACCTACTACGGATCCTTCCGGAAGCATCTGGATCCAGGCAGATATACTATAAATTAAAAGAACAAATATGGATTACAAAGTTAAGCGCCGATATAGAAGATAAAGTAACTTGGAAGAGAATATTAAGGACTAGTTATTGTAAGATTTAAGCCCTGATTTTAGCTATTTCCGTTAAACCGCTTCCTTAAACTGAAAATTGTTTAAACTTTCTGGTTATAAAACTCAGATTTTTAAAGTTAGGTTGACATAACAAACCAATATTAAGAATATTTAACATTTAATCCGGATTAATTTATTAATGTTAAAAATATATATATATAAATTCTACCTTAAGCGGATATCGAACGCTTAAACTTTTTAGTAATCCCGCCTCGCCCATCTTCCAGCCCGTTTTTATTTCCATCTTCCGTTTTATTACTATTAAAGCAGCATTATTTAATTAAATTAAAACTTCGACTTCTTTCGTATATATCTCGCTTTAAATCTGTATATTGTGAATGTCAATGTCATGCTCTTACTTGGGCCCTTGGTCGGCTTCGCTCCATCAGTCCTGGGAGGAACAAAAAAGTAACACAAAAAGTATTAGGACTAAAAGACTATAACAGCCTCATCTGGACTTATTAAATGATTTCCAATTTAGGCCCTTCTAGATTTACGCTGGCCAATATAATATTCCCGGTCTGCGCTCGTGGTGAGACAGTCCGATCCAAATGCGGGGAACCGCGGCTGTCGGACGCCGCCCCGGAGCTAGTTAGGAACGCTGAAGGTGTGTAACACGTTATCGGAGGCAACGTCAGGGAAAGCGTGCGGGGAAGGGGAACTAAGGTAATGATTAATATTTTATGTGATCTCCAAATAGAAAACTTCTTTTTTGATAAGAGTAATAAGCGTCTTTGACGTTCTCGGACCCATCCAACAGCTAGTAGAGAGAACTAGCCAATCAATCACTCTGCGGAGGCTTTTCCGGTTGCATAGGCATTTGGCTTGACGAAGATTTGGAGCTCCGGGATCTGCAATCGACCATTTACGGTGGAACGTTCAAGATGGAGGGGGCTTCGACACCAACCAAGGCGGGTGCAGCCAAACCAAGGGCTGGATGTCACGAATGTCGTAAACTTACAAAGGCGCATAGCTCAATTTGAAGGACCCGGAGTTGTTCAAAGACAAGGCCTACGTCGATGGCCAGTGGATTGAAGCGAAATCGGGAAAGAGGTTTGATGTCCTTGGTATGTAAAACCTTATTAGGGCGGCGACGCATTTAGTCTGAACGCGGAATAGACCCCGGACGCAACAAGACATGGGCCAGCTGTCCCGACATGTCCTCAGAGGATGTCGATGGTGCCGTTCAGGCAGCCCACGAAGCTTTCAAGAAGTATCGCACACTCACCCCGAGAGCACGAGCCGACCTGCTAGCCAAATGGGATGCCTTGATCAAGGAAGCTATGGACGACCTAGCCATTGTCATAGTCCATGAGACTGGTAAGCCCCTTGCTGAAGCCTACGGGGAGCTTCAGTACGCCGAAAGCTTCGTGAGGTGGTTCTCCGGCGAGGCAGAACGGATACATGGCACCACATTCCCGGCGGCGCTTCCGGGACGTCGTGTATTCACCATTAAGCAGCCGATTGGTGTTGCTGCGGCGCTGGTGCCTTGGAATTTTCCTGTTGCGTGAGTCGGCCTCGGATCGGGTTCTGTGACTAGTCGGGAATTGACTTATTCTACAGAATGGTCTTGAGAAAGGCAAGCGCTGCCCTCGCCGCAGGGTGTACCATGATTGTGAAGCCGTCACCCGAGACCCCATTATCTGCCCTGGCCCTCGCGTACCTCGCCGAGAAGGCGGGGTTTCCCAAGGGTGTATTCAATGTTCTCCCTACGACATTGGCGAATACTCCGTCGCTAAGTGAGGCTCTTTGCAAACATCCGCTGGTGAAGAAAGTGTCATTCACTGGTTCGGTAAGGTCTTTTCGACACCCCGTCGTTGATCCCCCTCCTAACAGGAAGCAGACTAGAGTGGGCAAGATCCTTGCAGGTCACTGCGCGGATGGCCTGAAGAAACTCACGCTTGAACTTGGTGGCAATTGTCCTTTCCTAATCTTCGACGACGCGAACTTGGACCAAGCTTGTCAAGGTGGGTGACAACGAGGCAAGAACCCGGAGCGGAAAAGGAATTAACGGGAATACAGCGTTGACACAGCTCAAGTGGCGCCATGCCGGCCAAGCCTGCATTGCTGCTAATCGCGTCTACGTGCAACGCGGGATCTATGACAAGTTCGCCAAGCTGATGACGGAGAAGACAAAAGAGCTTCGCGTGGGCCACGGCATGGATAAGGACACGACCATGGGGCCACTGACAGTACCACAATCGCTGGATAAATGTGCGGACCAGATCGAAGACGCGAAGAAACACGGTGCCAAGGTTCTCACCGGCGGAAACCGTATCGTGGACATTGACGGATACTTCTTTGAGCCCACGGTCATCGTGGATTGTTCGCCAAAGATGAAAGTGGCGAGGGAGGAGACGTTCGCTCCTCTGCTAGCTCTCTTCCCGTTCGACACAGAGGAAGAGGCGGTCGTGGCAGCCAATGATACCAGCGTATGTGGCCATCATGCCGATTACGACAGCAACCTAGGCGTATTTTCTAACACAGATATCAGATGGGTCTCGCATCCTATTGCTTCACGAAGAACATCGACCGGATGTGGCGGCTCTTCGAGAACCTCGAGGCGGGCATGATTGGGCTGAATACTGGGTTCGTCCTAAGCCCTCCCTTGCCGAATTTTGTTACAAGCGCTAACCAGCTCGAAGGAATTCTTCTGCGACCGAGAGCCCGTTCGGCGGGATCAAGGATTCGGGGTACGGAAAGGAATCGGGCAAGGATGTTGCGATAAACGAGTACCTTATCACGAAGACCGGAACTCTTTCCTTAGAAGGGCAATACTAGAGTTAACTTATGTAGGCAGGAAATTTTCAACATACTCTCCATTGACAAACAATCTGTAACCATCTACCTAACAGTGAGAGCGATACATAATGATGAGTTGATTTGGGAGAAATCTGATAATCATCTCAACCACTGAAGATACACTATGTATATTGTGGAGCATTTTTTGGAATAAAAAAGAGATTTTTACTAGTATCTCGTTTTCATAATTCCGATATTTGAATATCTAGTTACACTCTACTCTATGCCCCCATGCTATGCAAACCCCACTCTGTCACACCCAGCCGTGGTCGTCGCCCCAACCTACATTTACTAATGGCGGAGCGGCAATCCAATCCCCGTTTGCGTGCTACCTTTTTCCCTTACCCAGGATTCGGTACATATTTGTCAGTATCTTACCCGCGCAGTGATGGTCCGAAGCCGAGCGATTGCCATTGGCATCTCCTCCTCCTCACCCAGAATTCACTTCTCCCCGCAATACCCATAGTAGGATATCAGACCGATGTGAGCAAACGAGACGATGCCGGAAAAGCCGCTCACTATTGCGACGTACGCGGCGGGTGCATCTCTGGCCGCTGTTACGCTATTCTACGTTTTCGCCCCGACCTACTTTATCGACAGCGATTCCAATTCGGCCCGGAAGAAAGGCGTCGTCGGTCTCTCCAACCCCGCCAATGATTGCTTCATCAATTCCGTCCTGCAAGCCCTTGCTGGCCTCACCGACCTTCGTATCTACCTGATCCGGGAAACCCACCGAAGGAACATCGACGAGCCTTGGGTGTACCAGCAGCTCGTGCAGGACCCCTCCCGGAAGAATGCGCCCGAGTGGAAAATCGAAAGCCTACAAGCAGGCATTGTCACCAGGGGCCTGAAGGAGGTCCTAGACGCCCTCAACGAGCGCCCGATATATAAGAAGACCATATCCGCCGCCCCCTTTGTCAGGGTCTTGGAGACCGCTTTTAGACAGCGGATCAGTAGACAGCAACAAGATGCTCAGGAGTTCTTGCAGGTCGTGGCCGAACGTCTCTGTGATGAATACCATGCGGGGAAGAGAGCCAGAGAAGCTGCGAGGAGAAAGGGTGGAATTGAGAGCGCGACAGACAATGGCTCCTCCCTGGATACGATGAATGGAGATGTTATAGAGGAACGACTCTCAGGAATTGGGCTTAATAATGGAACAGGCTGCAAGGTGTCCCTAGACACCGTTGCACTGGCACCCAGCGAAGACCAAGGCGCCGAGGAGGGGTTTCCCTTGGAAGGGAAGTACGAAAGCCAAATCGAATGTCAAAAATGTGGCTTCAAGCCTCAACCCACCGAGAGCACCTTCTGTACCTTAACATTGAACGTTCCACAATCGAGCTCGACAACCCTCAACACCTGTCTGGATGGCTTCTTCAAGACGGAGTATGTGGACGATTTCAAGTGCGAGATGTGTCGACTGCTACACGCACGAGACACGTTAGAGGCCAAGCTGCAGCGATCCAGTTCCGAGGAATTTAAAGCAAGCGCGCGGGAGTCCATTGCAAAACTTCAAGCTGCCATCGACACGGATCCTGAAAATGTCCCGGATGACGTTCTGCTACCGGACCTTCAGTACGTCCCCAAGTGCAGAATCGCTCGACATACCCGCATTACGAGCTTCCCCAAGATCCTGGCCATACATCTGTCGAGGTCGATATACGATGCTAGTATGTCTTTGAAGAACTCGGCCAAGGTGTCATTTCCGGAACGGTTACCGATGGGTGGTCTGCTGGGTCAGAGGAGATACAGACTCTTGGGTACTGTTACACATAAAGGTAGTCACCATAGCGGGCACTACGAGTCTTTCAGGCGACAGAACGTCTCCCTGCCCTTTGCGACAGCAAACGCCTTCCAACAATCCGGCGTCTTCACGAAATCTGCCAATCCCAGTCCAGCCTCGACTCCCCGTATACGTGCCATCCAAAAGTCGGCAGAGGCGAGCCCGGTTGGGTCAACGCCGGACCTTATCTCGACAAACTCGCCGGCCAGCTCCTCTAACCTCTCCGTCGACGCCCTATATCGAGAATCCATTGATGCGATTCCCCGGTCCTCACCAACCGCGAACGGACGGGGTTCCCCTCGCCTGGGATCGTCGCTGCAGAAAGAACGCGACCCGGACGCAATTAGTCTAAGGTCAATGGCTGCCTCGGCCAGATCAACCGTATCGAGAATATCGAACTCGGTCAGGAATAGTCGTCCCGGTAGCCCCAAGACGCCCCTGGCACCTACGGCGGTGACCCCGCCTCCCAACCAGCCGGCGACGAACGGCAACAAGGCACCGAAACGCCGCAAGCATAACGATCGCTGGTGGCGGATCAGTGACGAGAAAATCAGGGAAGCGAAGACCAGTGAGGTGCTCGGCATGCAGCGCGAGGTCTACCTGCTGTTCTACGAGCTGGAACGAGAGCGCACGGCAGAGCCATAGGAGGATTGTCGTCGATTCCTTGAACTGGCGTCTGATTCGTCCGTCCAGCATTACGCCCAGAGCGCGGGGACCAGCGAAGATTCATCTACCGCTCCGATTGGCGGTCGGGGACTCAAAGATGAGGTAGCGAACGTGTTATTCTGGGTCAGGTACGATATTGGGTACGCTATTGAGCGGACTGCGCAAAATATGAGGTGGGCCGTTGGACGATTGTGGAACGAGTTTATGAGTTATCACGATACTCTAGATGCGGAGGCCGGCAACGACGAGACCGGATGAGTCCGGATGGACAGGAGCCGGGTTTTCGGGTCAACCTCGTCGCCTGAGAATCCAGACCCGGGTTCTCATAGACCAGATACATGATATGCTGTCTCCCAATGCCTCTTAGATAGGACGGTCATTCGAGGGTGACAGAAGGCGGAACCCAGCCGGCATCTCTCCATGTCGGCGACCATGCATGATTCACTTGCTCACACACTACATTTGCGCGGGCTAGAATTCTGGGTTTAGATGTATTGGAATAAACGGGCTCAACTTTTAAATCAGGAAACACGGACCGCAGATAAAGTTTTTAGAAATGAGAGGAAAGAAAAGAAGAGAGGCGTGAACTGGACAGAGGACGATGATGATCAGTGGGATAGGCGTCCTTCCAGCTTGCACTGGTCTCAGCGTTGGTTACAGGGCTTGTGCCGGATGAGGCATGGGAGGTATTCTTGACGCTATATAAATACGCATTAGAGAAGCGATGCTCGGAGCAGTGGAACGTTAGGCAGCGTGGTGGCTGAAATGAACCGGTTTCGGCTACATAAGGAGAAATTTCTTATTTTTCGTGTTGTCCTTCTCCCTCCACGAGTTAGGGTAACGCACGGTGGGAAATTAGCCAATGTTGCCCGTCAGTTCCAGAAGTGCTATCGCGATGTGCTGTCGGAGGGATGTCCGGGTAGTCGGGAATTGAAGGTTAGGACAGAAACATCAGTGCCAGGATTTTGATATGCAGGTCCGGTGAATTATGTAGGTGTTGTCAGCTCCTTTTCTGCTCATCACTACCGTATCAAATGGCTTTTGGCGAGACAACCTAAGCGGTCTAAAAGGTGGTTGATATATACTGTCGAGAAAAGCGTGCATTACCTACATACCAAATTACTCGTACTTCGAAAACGGGCCGTGAAGTAGTAGGTATGTCATCATCAGCCAGTTTCCATCCGGCCCGATGAGCAACTGAAAAAGGGGAGCCGCCCCACCGTCTGACACATGCACAGTCTCCACGTCGTGACCGCGATATGTCAAACGGAAACATCTTCTGCGGGTCGTCTTGTTACCATATCGTATCGCGATGAAGCCCTCTCTACCCTCGTCGTTTCGATCGCCCGAGCGGGATCGATTGCCGGGGTTATTCATGGTTTCTAGAACCGACCTTTTCCGTGATATTCCGTGTTCGTGGTGGGGTTCCGCCCGAGCAATCGGCAGATTTCGCGGAACCTGCATTGCTGGATTATCGTCGGTACCGTCTGCAGAAGAACCGCGGCGGGGACCCCTGAAGGCATCTGACAGTTTCGCGACTATACATTGGTTACGTAGTAGTCAACAGAGGCACCCAATTCCCATCTCTACGACTACGTGTTTTCGCGTATGTATTACCACGTAGGATAAGAGATACATAGTAATACTCAAGCATTGAGCGATGGGTCAATGGTCTCAGAGTCCTCGCATGTAATAGAAGCTTTGGGGAGACGGATACTTACGTCATCTTGAAGTGTCAAAGCCTTCCCTATATAGGAAGTATTACGCAGGTTTTCAGCTAGTCCCGCCAAGACTTTCGGTACGAGGAGTTCTATTTGGCGGCCGATGTTATGGGTACATAGCATATTAAGCTAAGTTCTTCTGGAGAATTATCATTACGGAGGGATAATATTACGGATCAAAGAAGACACATGGCATAACAAGAGTGATATCAAGGCATTTCCTATTATGGAGTATACTGTGGTCTATACGGATGAAAGGAAGATATGCGGTAACAGCTGTGGGAACATCAGTTCATACCTCGCAACATCGAAGATCATGAGGCCAGCCATTGGTGAGGTAACAGGTAATTGGAGATGCAGCTTCCCGAGAGGACGACACAGCTCCCGCCTTGGACCTACCGATTAGCGGCTTCGTCGTGCAGATAGATTTCTGTTTAGAGGGCAAGTGCGGCTTACCGTCAAAAGGCCGAACGTAAAAGAACCCCACTTGTCTGTCTTTGACTTTGGGTTCAAAACCTCGGATCTCCCCAAGCTCTGATTTCTGAAATCTCTTCTCTCAACACACCTACCTACCTACATCGTGTGTCAACCTAGATTGTCTGGTAAGTGAAAAGGAGGCGAGGAGCTATCAGACCACCGAGTGTCTTACACAAACCTCAATTTTCCTGCCTCCTGCTGGGGGGAGAGTTGCAAAGCAGTCTCTTAGACTAGGTACTGTCAACAAAAGAAAATTGACGCAATGGAAATCTCAACTCATACCTATCTACTACCCCTCCTCGACTCAACAACACCCCGCCATCCCACCACGTCCCATCATCCTTATCATCCCACCTTTCCCACCCAGTCTCTCTTCCGTCCTAAGAATAATCACTCGTCTTCAATCCTTTTTACTAACTTCCTTCTTGGATAGATTGGTTGCATATTCCGTCCCATCTCGCCCTGTAACAGACTATTGTAATCAAAAGAGTAGCTCGAAACCCCACCATGCCTGGACAGCCCAAGCCCCCGCAGCTCAACCGGACTAAGGGTGTCATTGTCGGCGACGACGTCCGCACCCTTCTCGAATACGCTCGCAAGTACAAGTTTGCCATCCCGGCTATCAATGTATGCAATTCTCTGCTTCGCTTTGTCCGGCTTTCCTCTCATACAAAGAATCTCCTCTTGCAATCGCCTCTGGGGATTGGAATTTTTTCATGTCATATTTACTGGGGCGCTGGCTTGGTTTCCCGGTAGGCCCTGGATAGCGGCTGACTCTGAATTGTCTAGGTCACCTCTTCTTCCACTACCGTCGCGGCCCTCGAGGCGGCCCAGAACTTGAAGGCGCCAATCATCCTCCAGGTCTCCAGTGGTGGCTCTGCCTTCTTTGCCGGCAAGGGAGTGAAGCTTGGCAAGCATGAGGCCATGGTCCAGGGATCCGTCGCGGCGGCTCACTTCATCCGCTCGATTGCTCCCTCCTACGGCGTTCCCGTGGTTCTGCACTCGGACCACTGCCACCCAGAGGATCTCCCTTGGCTCGACGGTATGCTCGACGCCGACATCGCACACAGAGGCCCTGATGGAAAGGGCGAGCCCCTTTTTAGTTCCCACATGATTGACCTTTCGGAGCTGGCCGATGAAGAAAACATCAAGACCACCAAGCAGTATTTGGAGAAGAGCGTGAAGGCGGGAACTTGGTTGGAGATGGAGGTATTCTCCCCCCCCTTCAAAGGTTTTTTTTTTCGACAAAGTCGACTTAAACTAACTTCGTCATAGATCGGCGTCACGGGCGGAGAGGAAGATGGTAAGAATAACGAAAAGAACACCAAGCTGTACACCAATCCCAAGGATATCTGGGAGGTCTACAGGCAGTTGTCCGAGGTCTCTAACAACTTCTCTATTGCTGCCGGTGAGCAACCCTCAAGTCACCCATACCCTCGATTCCCTGGCCTCTTGCACACTACCCCTTTATATGCCCCTTGCGTCTCGTTTTATACACTTTCCTGAGCCTGTCAACTATGACCGAGAGCTGATTCAGAGAATTCACAGCGTTTGGCAATGTCCACGGTGTCTACAAGGTGGGTGCCGTCAAGCTACGACCCTGGTTGCTGGGCAAGCACCAGAAGTACATCAAGGCGAAGCTCGAGAAGGGAGCGGACGCCCAAGTCGAAGGCGCGGAAATCCCTGACGAACAGGATCTGCACCCAGAGCCGGAAGACCCGAATGAGGACCCCGAGAAGAAGAACCCCGTCTTCTTCGTCTTCCACGGCGGTTCCGGATCAGCCAAGGAGGAATTCCTTACGGCCATTGGTCACGGTGTCGTCAAAGTCAACTTGGACACAGACATGCAGTTCGCCTATTGCGACGCTGTTCGCGATTACATGGTGTACAACTTGCAACGCCTCGAGACACCGGTCGGAACCAGGAAGGATCCCAATGGCCCCCCAAACAAGAACTTGTTCGATCCCCGGAAGTGGATGCGAGAAGCGGAGAAGTCGATGGTGAAGCGTGTTGAGGAGGCCCTGAATGATTTCAACGCTGCCGGCAAGTGGGAGACCTCATAAACGTGCTCCTCAGAATGTCCAAGTCAATGCAATGGAAATGAGGCGCAGGTGCTACAGGATAGGTATATATAAACTATCCTAGGTTTATTAGAATGTCAAAGTCCAACGCGCCACATTTTCTCGTGGTGATCGTCCGCCCTTGACTGAGGATGGGATATCACGGAGCACTGTCTCGTTTTGAAGTATGCCAAGGTCGCGATTGGTACCAATCAGGAATGTGCCTTGAAAATCGGCCTTTGAGGAAGAGCAAGGTAAAATAATTATATTATAAAAAAATACGAAATACTTATCCAAAAGCGCCATATTATGCTTACACTAGGCCGGTTGGCTGCCGCAGATGGTGACAGCCGCTACGCAACATGTTGCATGCTTCTCCGCTTGATAATCTCGTAATAGCCGCAGGATAGCTCTAAGCTTCCCCATTGCTACTGCCAGCTCCTCCTTCTTTTCCTTCACTGCTTCGTCATCCTCTTGTTCTTCTACCCACGAGAGCTTTCGTTGATGCTTCGCTTCTATCTTTTTCTCTATTGTCAGGAACCTGGGGAGTCCCGAGATCCCATCCAACTCGGACCCAGCGCCATGTTGGAGTAATAATTTTACGATAGGCTCGTGGCCATAGTACGTCGCTTTCCATAGCGCTGTACTACCGGAGTTGTTCTTGTAATGGACGTTGGCACCGTTCTCGATTAACAGCTGCGCAACCGATTCCTGTCCTGTATACGCCGCTGCTTGCAGCGGGGTTGAAGCGAAGTCGCGCGCTCTGTTGACATCGGCACCCTTCTCGATCAACAGTCGTGCGGTGGCCCCGCGCTTGTATAAAACTGCCAAATACAGCGGTGTTCCATCCTCGGATATATAGTCGATATTTGCCCCCGCTTCAAGCAGTACTTGTACAACGGCCTCGTGCCCTCTCCATGCTGCCTTACATAACATCGACATCCCTTTCGGGCCCCGGGCTTCGATGTTCGCACCTTCTTGAAGGAGCATTCGCACTAATTCAACGTGCCCATGCTCCACCGCCAATTCCATTAGCGTGCTTCCTCTGGTCGTGGTCTCGATGTTGAAACCGTTTAGTAGAAACAAGCGGACAATGGCTGGCTGCCCCATTTCCGCGGCCCGTTTCAGGGCTGTGTCCCCGTTGACTTTTGCTTCGGTGTCTGCTCCCTTTTCGATAAGCAACCGCACGGCTGTCTCATTCCCGAGTTCTGCAGCCCGAAATAACGGCGTCCGCCAGCGGTCCTCAGCATCCGCATACTTGTGCCCGCCGGCCGGTCTCCAGTCTGATGCCGGCCGACCCTCGAAATTTCTGGCCTCCATATCGGCTCCCTTCTCGAGTAGCAGAAGCAAGATTGATTCATTACCATTCTCTATCGAGCGCCATAATGGAGTCTGAAAATGATAGTTGTCTCTAACTTCAGTATCAGCCGCTCGTTCAAGTAGCAGCTGTACGATGCCCTCGTCTCCTCTCTCTGCAGCTTGCCAGAGTGGCGTCTCGCCGGCGTTGTTTCTGATATCGGGATTAACTTGTCTAGTATCTAGGAGGGCCTTTACGAGCTTCAGGTTCCCTCCTTTGACAGCCCAGGCTAGCGGTGTATTTTGGCTTGTGTCGGCCAAGTCCAGTCGTGCACCGAGGCCAATGAATCGCTCGGCCCACCGCTCCGATCCGAGTTCGGCGCTGTAAGACAGTGCTGTTCTCCCTTCTTCGTCTTGGCCATCGATATCTGCCTTCAATTCTAAACACGCCAGAACGACTTCGTCCCATCCATTCCGTACAGCCAACGGCAACGCTGCGTTCAAGTCTCGGGAGTAGAAGCCCCGAGCGTCGAGGAAACAAAGCCAGTGGAGTGCGTCTTTTCTTGTGCGGTCACGAATCGCTTGCACTAATTCCTTCTTGGCAACTTCCTTCGGCGGCGGTGGCATCCCAATCGCCACTCGGACGTATTGGTAATCGTCAAGGATTTCTCTGATTCCTGCAGCTTGGGCTTGCCCGTATCTGTTCTGCATCCATTCGATGCCCTCTAGCCCAAATTTTCTCCTTTCATCTGACATGGTGTCTCCGGTAAAATAGCCTGCAAGGGACCATCTGTAAAGCTCACCAAGTGCACGGAGAGATTCCGTAGTGGAGTTATCATGGCCGTGCTCATCGCAATATTCACATGCCCACCGCAGCAAGGTTTCAGCCCGTTCCCATTCTGACTGTTTCCGATATGTTTCAGCCTCCTTGAACAGTGCGCCCAATAGGCGATCATGACTGGGTCGGCCATGCTCTCCTAGCGCTGGGATAATGCACAGCAACGCTTCGGAATGGGATCCCAAGTTGCTCTCCGTAAATGCCTTAGCGAAAGAGTCAACTACGGGGTTTTTGAGTCGGACATGACCGCCACTCTCCACGACGGTTGTCTCGCCCGTGCCCATGTGGCGTATAAGCGACAGCAGGAGTGCGGTGAACAGCTCTTGGGTGCACACGTCAAGCAAAGATTGTTCCGTCCGGACGTATTGAATTTGAACGTCACCCCTTGCTTGGGCGGGATGGGACGCGAGGGGGGGAGCGTTTGCTGAACCGGCGGTCCTGGCCGCTAGAGCTTCGTACACCAAGCTCCACCCACAGAATCGAGTTCCTGGATAAAGTCTTGCAGCCGCTTGCGTCTGCAGGTTCCAGCGCCCTTCTTGCAAGTCGCAACTCCACGTTCCTAAAAGGCCATCATCATCTGCGTTGTGTGGCAGGGTAAGGATGCCATCATCGAATTTCACATCATCATCAGGGCTGAGCCAGAGGTTCAGTTCAGGCTGCGTGTCTGGCTTTTGAAGAGCGTCAGCGGCTACAATTCTCACTCGCTTGACCTCTTCGGCCGTAGACTCTTGATTTCCAAAATCGTCGTAAGCCAATGATTGTGCATTGTATAGCAATGACCACATCCAGAGACCCAGGACTGACTCTAGCATAGCAGAGTCGATTTGCCAAGCGGATCGTTGGGAGTTCTGCGGCGACCAGAGGGGTATGAATACTTCGATCAGTCCGTGTTCAGAACTTATTCCATTGCGATCGAGCCCACTGGAAACTTGAATACAGAGCTCATATCGCTTGGGGTGCCGACTGGTGTGGATAGACTTTGCAGCCATGCATACGGCAGAAGACAGTCTTTGTGCGTTTTTCCGGGTAGCCACATAATCATCCTTCCACGCCTGATACTGCCCACTACTCAGGCTGCTCATGGAAGTATGGCCTGTTAAGTGAGCGAGCCTCGTCCGGATCGAAAGCATGTCTTCACAAGTAAGAACATCCCTCTGGGAGCCCATATTCGCAGATCGAAATCGGGCAGCTTGTTCAACGTCGCCATGTGGTGATGGAGACTGGATAGCAGGCCTAGGGGTTTCCCCAGATATAGCTTGGATACCAAGCCCGGGGCCGTTTTGAGAGATAGAATTGTCGAACTGCTCTCTAGCCTTGCGGTAACATCCATCGAATTGCCAATATGGTTCGTGCTCGGGGTCACGTTTGCCAGCAGATCGCTTGACGAGCTCGAACGTAAGCCAGTCAAGCTCACGCCTGGCCACCAAGTCAGGCATATCCCTTAGCGCATTATCGTTCTTGTTCAGCCTTTTTGCGCGGAGCATTCCACGAAGAAAACTCATTATAACAGTAATTCCAAGCTGTGTAAGGCTAATCCAAGCTTGCATGCCGCGAATGCCAATGAACTGCATGATATAGCCCAAAAGCACCATGGATATCGCAATCCAAGTGTGCGCCTCGTATTTCTTGGTTAAGTCTTTTGTTGAGGACGCCCAAACTTTGAGAGGCTTGCCCTCCTGCTCGAAAACGGCGAAGGGGTCAAAACTTTGATCACCGATAACTTGAGGCCCTGGTTGCAGCCAGATGAGTTGTGACAGCCAGGATTCCTGCAGCCCTTGTCTTTCAAACCGAATCTCATGCGTAGTTTGCCCGATAAGGGCCGCACAACTCCACATTCCCGTGCTCAACAGGACTGTTCCTATGATGAACATACTCGGAGCGTAGTTCCGTGCAGCAGTGCCACTGTTCTCGCTGAGAGCCCAGTCCAGGACCCAAACCCCGACGCCCGCAAGCGCGAGAGTGAAAGACTGGAGGATAAACCCGATACCGGCAACAGCAAAGTACACCCATCGCGGCCGCTGTATGATGCCCACGTTCAGTGACAGATTCGGAGTCGGGGCAAGCGTTTCAGTGTTCGCCCTGCGTCCCGACTGCGTCCCCGCAGGGCGGGTTGTACGTCCCCACTCGCACGAAACGGAAGCCGACTCGAGATAACTCCTGAACAGGTTCAGATTCTCCTTCCGACCGCAGCTCGGGTTGTGAACGAGCTCCAGGATGCTCGGGCGACCGAGGACGCGGGTGATGCCCCCTTTGTTGAACATCTCGCAGACATCGCGGCTCGTGGATGTGCAGAGGGCGGCCTCGATCGTGGCGTCGCCCTCCTGGGACCGACCAATGAAGGCGCGCAGCGACGGGCTGCCGCAGACGCGGATCGTCGACACGACGGCCGTGATGATGCCTATGGGCGCCATGGCGAAGATGAAGTAGTCCAGGAAGCTCGTGCTCTCGCTCAGGTACTGCACGGTGATGGAGTCGCCGAACAGCGCGAGCAGCGGGCCCAGGTCCGTAGCGAGGTTGTTGGAAAAGTCCGACAGGTCGTCGCCGGCCCGGACGCCGGGCACGAGCGCGAATACCGTGAACAGCAAACGTTGAGCCATGGCAGCTTCGAACTCGCTACAGCAGCATTTGACAAAGCCGTGGGGTTTTTGAGCGCTCCAAGGCCTCTTCTGGGAGGTATCAATACCCCTTAGAAGCAGAGGCTCTCTAGTCGCTGTGTACTATGTATCCATTGCTAACAGCTGAGGTAACCGGGAGAGCACAGGACGTAGGATCAAACACTTCTGCGCGTAACCAAATTTCAAGGCTCTGCTGCCCTGCCACCCTCGACAGGGTTACAGTGCAGCTAACCGCTGCCTATAAGAGGAGGGATCACCATGCAGGGGTCATACAAGGCGAGGCGACGGATGCGCCAACTCGAGGCGGCCCGTACAGGTCGCGGGTGTAACCGCCATCGCTCTACGTGGCCGTGACCCCTGTCCATGGTCAATTCGAGAGCCACGGACTCGGTGGCAGAGATGTAAACCTCTACAGCTCGAGATGTGTCTCCTCATATCTAGTAGGTTTTTCCGCGGTAACGCCTTCAGCTGACTAGGACATATATAGATTCCACGGGAACTCGAACGCGGAAGCCGTAACTCAGAGCATAAAATCAACCTTTATGGTGGGAGAAGCACGGTATTCACACGACCCTGCCTGTGGGGCGCCGCTAGCACAAGTTTCCCATTGGGGCTGTCTTTGTGGGCCGCAGAATTGGGCGCAGGCGCTGCTGCACGGAGGAACCAACAATGCCTATAGTTGACTGTCTTATTGGCTGCCTGCCCGGCTTACAAGCCACACCAGCTCAACCGCGCGGTTCGCCCACCCTACATACAGTAAGCCTAGCCTAAGGCAGATTGGTAAAGGGGAATGAAAACCAGCTACGAAACGTGTCGCTTGAACTGTGCCTCTTCCCCCACTCGAAAGTAACCGCTTGCAATTCAGGGCGTAGGTCTATAGTGATGGAGAAGGTGAGCCCCGTACACCGTTCTCTGCCGCGTAGTATGAGAGTCAGAGGGCGCGATATGTAGGCTTCAATACCCGCAGTCCTCTATGGTACCTATGTATAAGGTAGACTCGGGTTAGAGTAGTTGAGCCACCCCATATATCCCAACCAAAATACAAGAAGTGAATGAGGACAAATCAGCAAGCGAGGAAGTGTGGTTAATCTATCATAAAAATGGGGGTTGATGGTTATTTGAAGCCCTTTTCGCTCCTCGTGAACCGCATGAAGATGCGGTTGCTGAGAAATACTACGTAGTAGTTACGGGTGGCTTAACCGTGGCGGAAGCTTGTTGGGGGCCGTTCAGTGGGCCGACCCCATACGACTAAAGAGAACTACTGGTGTCCTTTTCCGCTCCCTTCAACATTAGCTGGAATTCGACCTCTATCACGTTCGGCTCAATCGAGTCAGCCTGAAGTTTTTTGCGCACATCCAGGATCTTTATTTAGTATAGGTTTATGGAGCTTTCAAGTTAAACGCCGGGGACAGCTGCTATGGGTCGCACAATAACCCAGGAATACAGAAAGAATCCAAATTAGATGTATTCAAGGGAGCTCCCGGAGCCCCTTTTTAGAGTGAGGTACGCTTTTACTATCAAGTTTCCCCTATCGGACTATGGCCCTCTTCGAGATAATACAGACTACCCCCGCCCCCCCCCCTCCCAAACCAAGCTATTGTTTACCCTGTCAAACAAACAGAAGTCCAATTATTGGCGCAACTTTGACAATATCTTTAATGACTGGGATATTCTAATGCGCAAACCTGAAGTCCAGCCTTTTAAGTCCCTCGTCTTTCGTAGTTAGCACATAAGTCTCTTGCTCCTCAGCGCTCATCGCGTTCCATTTCCGGTCGCGGACCCTATTGCGCCAAAGGTAAAACGCCTTCACCATATAGAACAGCAGTATGTTGAACGACGTGAGGCCCAGCAGAACCTTGTTCCCCGTGTAGTACAGCGGCTTATCCTCGTCGCGGTATATGTTCACACCGACGATATTCCCCGTCTGGACGAACATGTTGTACAAGGCGGCAGAGACGGCTCGTGTTCGGACTGCGTTGCTGTTCTTGGCGTTCCAGCCAACCAGGATAGCGTGGCAATATAGATATGACAGAAATCCAGTGAGCAACGCGTAACGCACCCAAGGATTAGCAGTGGAAGGTAGGACGACGAGTGCGAGAATCCACGGGAACATCCAGATACTGAACGTCGAGGACACTATCGCCCGTTCCTTGAAGCGCGAGGAAACCCACGTAATGATAAGGAGGTTGACAGCAAATAAGAACTGAGATGGTATTGCAAGCAGGTTGGCGTGAAATACCGAGAAGCCCATCTGACGGAGGATGAAGGACAGGTAGGTGTTGACTGGTGACGGGGGGATGTAGACCAAGAGACCGACCAGATATAGGGGCCACATCTCCCACTCTTGGATTACCTTCCATAGTAGCGCAGGACCCACTCCCTCCCTGTTATTCATATCTCCTTTGCTAGGATCGTCCCTGAGTAGCCGGTTGACGATTATATACTCCTCGTGCTCACTGAACCAGCCATTCTTGCCGCGAAACCAATGGCGGGTCTGGCATGGGCCGGGGGGCATTAGAACGAATGACAAAATGCCAACGACGGTTGTGATAGAACCTTCAATGATGAACAGCTTATTTGGACACGGTAGTAAGTAACTGATCGTATATGTCGCTATACAGACCCCAGCGGGCGTTTAAATCGTTAAGCCTTCTGAGTCTTACAAAAGAAGTGTACTCACCATTGCCATCCACTCCAGCCCCTAACGCCTCGCATCTGGAGGATCCCTGAAGCCAGCAAAGATCCGACAATATTTACTGTACTAAGAGCCGTCCAGAAAATTGCCAGTCTCGTGGGTAGTTCATTCGATTTGTAGAAGTAGGTTAGCCAGAGGACGATATCGGGGATGAACCCACCCATCAAGAGGCCAAGCTACTATGCGTTAACACCCTGTAGCGTGAGGAACTCAAGTTGCTAAGGTGAGGTTCAAGAAAGGTGTATGGCTTACTGACATTTAAGTTAGCCGGCGAAACTTAGGGAGAGCATACTTAGAGTACTGAGACAGAATATCTGTGTAGGCACATACCAAGAGCTTTAATCACAAAATAGCCTGCTTTCCCGTTAAGAAAAGCCTGTGATCCCGCGACAATAGACCACCCGACCATGATGGTCGGAATCCATCGATCAGCGCCTATCCGCTTGCTTATAAGCCCGGACGGAAGCTCTGCGCCAAGGAAACAAACAAGGAAGATCGTTTGTCCAGTGTTGAAGTCGTTGGTGTTCATTCCTTAGCGGTAGGTCGTCAAGTCAGCTCAGGGGCTCGCCGCTAGGTAGAAGGCTGGAGGAGCTTACCGATTTCCTCTAGCATGTTATCCGAGATAGCCCTATTGATGTTGCGACGATGAAGGTCCATCGCGCAGAACATCAGCCATGCCCAGACCATGATTCTCTGGTCTATCCTTCTCACCAGCTTGAGTTCTTCCTCTGCGGTCCATTGGTAGCTGGGGTCGAACCGGTGACGGTTTTCGTATTTGGCCTGTTCGCAGATCTGACGCCAACGGCCTGCTACGACGGGATCCGAGAAAACGTGATTTTCTGAAGAGCCGTACTCTCCCCTATCCGAAATATCTTCGGTAGAACCGCTAGCACTGCTCAGCGGCCCGGGAGAGACGTCGGTCTTCCGGCCGTGGCGAAACCCCTCTTCGGATTCTCGGACTCCCTGCATAGTCTCGCTGAGATTCCGATTCCGATACCAAAGTAACGAGGTGGTGTTGTGTGCTCTAAGTCGGGTTTGTTACTGTTGTGTGGTCGAACAACTCTACATGGTCCAAGTATGTCTTCGTACGACCACAAACTGAGGAAGACCATCATGCTTGTCACGATTTGTAAATTAAATAGATTTACATTGGACATAGAAGAGAGCATGATTATCATCACGTCATTGCATCCCTGGATTCGATTACAAGCTTATCGATGGCGCCATAGCACACCCAAAATTATGGTATGGCAACATCTTCTTGGCATCGATTTTATGTATCTATCTGCATTAACTACATGGAGTAGTTGGATTGACGTCCATTATGACTATCCAACTATAGATGGAAGCAACATCATCGTGAGCTGAATCTGGCTGCGGCTCTTCTATAGCGTCCACGGCTATCCTGATGGCGATACTAATTATTCGGCTGGCAGGGGTGGAGGATTTGGCCGGTTGTGGCATGATAACTAATGCACGTTTAAGACTCATGAGTGCTATATCCAATGAGACCAGAATATATAGCGGACAAGGGGTGAATATCGTGGCTACCGTAGATCACGCAATTGCCACCACTCACTATTACGGGTTTGTGTAGGAAGTCTCCACGGCTTGGCTATCCTTTCATATCTGATAACGTTAGGTAACGGTCCATATATGGATTATCAATATTCACGGAGTAAAGAATTAAGGCTGCGTGCAAAAGCATGAACGTCGATCTAGTTATTCCTTCCCCCTTTAGGCCCCGCCGACAAAAAACTCAAGCCAAGCATATTTGCCCGCTACAAGCGCCCTATTCAAATTAGTCCATTCTGATGGCTTTTTGAACTTCGAGAGGCACTATAAATTCCCTCTCGAGTGGCACAAGGCCCCTGCGAAGCAGCTCCTCATCAGTTACCTCCGGGTTTTCCCTTAACTCCCGTTCCAACGCGCGCCCCTTCTCCGTGACATCCTCGATACCAATGATCCATTTGTCCGCCCAAGTCGCCGCCAACGAGCTAGGGATCCCGATCTGAATGCTGCGGTAGCCCAGCTTTTCCAGCCGAGGCGTGCGTTCCGGGTCCCATTGCACCTTGACCACCGACGACTTCCCCCTGGCAGGCTTGCTGGAACCTACGTCGTCGCCCGGCGCAATCCCCTTACCGGGCTCGGTTGTCAGCGTCGCATTTTCCAGAAGCTCGATGAAGTGCTCGTGCTTCATCTTCAGCGCCAGGATGCGCTCCTGGTTCTTGTCCTTGTACGAGTATCCCGCGCGGTACATCATCCAGCACCAACTGGGCTTGATCCATGTCATGCGGGTAAGTCGGAACTGTGGCGAGGCACATAGCTTCTGCTGGTCGACGGCCGCAGAGGCGATTTCGCTGTTGTATGCTTGATAGACTGTGATGGTTTGTTCATCATAATGGGCGCGAATTTGGCGTTGTTTGAGATCCGCTTTGCCTCCAACGTCTGTTGCCATTTCCTTCTGATTCGGGTCTGAAGCAGCCATTGTAACCGTGTTGACGGTATTGCCGAACGTTCAATGAGCCCCGAGACTACGCACCACTCCAAATATATTGCGCACAAATGGTTGGCCGCCACCACGCCGGCTGAGTCACCAGCCGCAGTGCTCTTAGCGTCAGTCTTCCAAGCGAGCTAACTGGATAAGCGACCAGCCTCAGGCACCTTCCATCTTACATAAAGGGAATCCTGTACAGGATGAAGTCGAAAGTGCGGAATCCTATATATATACTAGCTAGCCCTTAGGCTATACCTTCTTTCTATTTATGGATCAACCGCCAAGGCGCTCACAACCCTTGACCTCTACCGCATTTTTTCGAGATTTATCCATACTCTGTAAAATCCGTATACTCATTGCTACGGCTTCAGATTAATATACCTTGCTGTCTCTCACAGTGGGAATTGCTTTGTTGGTCCCTTATCTCGTCCTGGTGGTCCACACGGACCCCGCGCTACATCATGTCTTCACTCCGGGGGGCAGCGCTTGTAGTGGCCGCTGCGTAGTTGGCAGTGTAGCTGTACTCCTTAGCTGTGTCGAGCTTTTGTTATGTCTTCGTTATACCTATGATAGAGCAATGGTATGAAGCTACTAGATACGGCATGCGCTATGGAACTCTGTGAAGAGTCCCCTAATTTAGAATTTTACGTCAAAGTCTCGTGTGAATATCCGCAGATATGGTCTGACTACGATACCACGGGGCCACGTCGTACATGTCAGGGCCTCTTTTGCAACGAAACCTTTTCTATATAATACCTCAAAGTGTCGCCGTAGGAATTCAGCAGGCAACTTCCTTGACCCCGTGAACTAGATTAATCCGCGTTATACCGCTCCGGAATCTCTAGGCTTTGACATAACGAGAGGCCCAATCTCCCGAGTGCGGTCGACGATAGACAACCATGGAGCGAATAGTCCTCTCAATCGCGCTACCCGTCACACTTACGGTTATTCTATGTGTCTTAGTCGTGGTTATTTCTACGCGACGTCGACGATCCAGGGCCGAAGGCCCTCCAGATGTTGTCCTTCGGATTGATCAGTTCCAGGCAGTTACCATTCAGCGAGAATGGTTTGTTGGCGTCGTGGTTTACAGCCTATACAGACATCTAAGAAACAGAGTTCTTGACGGCCTAGGTAGAAGATAAAACCATATCTCTGCAGTAGAGTTGCGCTGGAGTTGCGGGTTAGACTCTTATGGTTGGGACTTCGCCCACACCCGCGAGCCAGATAGGAGAGTGCAGGTTGATATTGCCGCTCTTTATGAGGGCCATTGAATTTCATAGTTATTAGATGTCAACTATGTGAGTAAAAATGTGTCGTGCCTAGGCGAGATGATATGCTAATGTTCAGGTTCACTCTCTAAAGTCATATTTTCATAAACCCATCCTCCAGCTTATCGCTTGATTGCTGCTATACTTCTCTTACCGGTGACCCCAAAACGACGGGCTATCTACGTCTCTAACCTTCCTTCTTTGTGTTGATCTCAATAGGAACGACCACCAAGCTTGTTGGCACGGGTCGGGCTCCATGAGTTCCTAAGGGGCCAGTAGGAAGAGGTTTCATGCTCCGTGTATGAGTTGGTTCTGGTACGGTAGGAGCTAGGCTATGTCGCCCGGAATCTCCCCGTGCAGTACTGGGAGCGGGATCGGGGAATCCATGGGGCTTGCTCATGCCTTGTACACAGACCTGCTGTCCCGGTTCGAGCGGGTAATCTCCATCGCCCGAAGCAGAGAGACTGGGGTTGAGCGCCAAGAAGTCGTTCAGGAAAAGTTTGTGTTTGATCGCAATCTTCTCACATGTGTCCCCTTTTGTTACCACGTAAGTGCGTGCGCAGTTGGGAGGTTGGTGGCCCAACATCGCATTCGTGGCGGCGCCTGACGTTGCGGATACTGGTTGTGTTGTCATACTGACAAGCCTCGTCGATGAGATAGAGGGATGCCGAGCGTCTCGCAGGCATATGATCTGCTCGACTTTGGGTTGGTTGCAACTTGCCGAAAGCTCCGGGTTTAGTTCAAGAAGTCTGTCTAAGGGGATTCCGTTATCGCGGCTAATGGTGTCGCAAGTGTCACCTGGTTGGAGCTGATAAAAGAGTACACATGGAGAAGCTCCTCGATGTGGGAACCTTGTAGGGTCTACGGGGGCGCTGGTGGTTGTTACTCCAATAAGTCCCAAGTCAGATATTTCAGGGGCACCGCTAGAGAGGGGCAGAGGCTTTGAGCTACTTAGAGATGCTGTTTCGACTGGTCTAACGCTAGGATGCGTACTAGAAGAAAAGAAGAAGGCATCCATCTCCCCAAGGTTTGGGCTGGTGGCCGGAATGTCGCTCGTTCTGTAAGGGAGAGGTAATAGCATTCCGGGGAAAGCCTCATGGGGCCAGGCTGCTGTAGTTGTGCTGGGGCTATAAGGCTTCAAGGTTGTCCTTGTTGAGTGGACAGTCGCCGTTGAAGTAGTCGCTAACGTAGTTGTACTGAGAGAGTTGAGGATAAGAAGGCGACCTCCATTCTCCTCGGCTTGCACCGCCCGCCCTGCGGCGCAAAGCGCCAATAGCCAAGCATACTGTCCCCTCATTTTCTTTGGGTTGCTTGCTTCTCGCTTCACTTTCTGTGTAGTCGCAGGATCGGGGAGTTGTATGATGATAGTAATTATATAAGGTAGCAGAAACGAGAAAGGTCCTGTAGCGTCTGCGGGCCGGAGCCCCCGCTGCTTTTATAACACTTGGGGAGAATGTGTGAGTCTACGAGTTCGATTACTGTAACAATTCATCGATGACTCTCGGATTGTCTAGTCGGTCAGACTGACACCGGTCTCGAGATTTCTGACTCACAGAACAGATCTTCCATGCTAATAACCCGATTAATGAATGAGCTAGCAAGATTCTTATGAATAATCAAGTAATAGCTACAGGAAGAACGGTTATCGCCTCGTGTGAAATACTTCCTTAAGTTCCAGTGCTGGCACAACCGCCCCCAATGAGGACATCGTTCACAGAGGCTGTCCTGCTTGTTCGTCTGTGTCAATGACTCTCTCTCGTAATAGTGAGGAAGCGCCTTATAAGCGAGTCTTGCTGACCAGCATAGACCTATGGTACGGTTTTAAGGCGGTTCTCAGGATTCCAGCAGGTTGTGCATGCACGCAGAGTGGATTAGCTATATTACCGCATACGAGATGTTGTACAAGATGATACCGTCCAGTTAGAATGGCGTTGAAGCCTTCTCATACTCCATACCTAAACTCCCTTACTTTCTTCTGATAATAGTATGTTGCAAGCCCACCAGTCACGGCAAGGCCAAGTGGCACAGGAGCGCGTCCTCCGGTCTTGACCACTCTGGGAATCGCAGATGCAAGCAACAAGATGCTGTTTCCGAGTGCAAGCTCAGTGCCGTAGTCTTTATTTCCCTTGATGAGATATCCTGACCGCGTTAATCAGTATGCCGAGACCTCGTACCCAAGACACACCAAGGAGTTATCACTAACCGGCATATGCATATGAAACCCCAAGTCCGACTCCGGCCACAAGGGACGGTGTTGAACGTGTTCGGATGTATCCGGCCGTTCCGCCTACGGCCACTATCAATTGCGAGGTTAGCACTTCAGAACCAAAACTTCGGATACTAAGACTTACAGAGAGCGGCTAGGGTAAACGAGGGATGCTCAGCCATTGTAGCTTAGACTGAAGGTCAACCGTCGATAGGAGGGGCTTGGAGTAGGGTGTGTTGGTGGAGTCAGACAGATTCAGACTAAGGCTAAAAACTTATGATCCAAGCTTTACAGCTGACTAATGCAACAAGGCACTTCATAAACTACGAGCTTATGAACCACATCAACCTGTTGCATCATCTTCATCTTGCTCTTCATGTTACCATTTCGTCAATCGCGGCAGCAAAATATTGTCTTGTTTCCCCTCAGTCTGTTGAGACTATATCATACCGTGGCTTTGCAATTTTTCTAGCCATCCACCCAACCTAGATTCGTGACCGGAGCTATGGCTGAGCTGCCGGAAAGCCACAGTTCCGACGCCACAATCGCCGATCTCCAAGTTGGAGCCCAGATTTCCGGCTCTGTTCCTGGTTCTCATGCGACTTCCCAAAGGACTGCATTATCAATTTATGGACATGGATAGAGGAGAGGTACGCATTACTCATCCTCTCTCACATTAGATCTTCAGGAGATGCTTCAAATGCAATCCCTTACGATTTAAGCCACTGTTAGTCTTGAGATACGAGACAGACACCGAGGCCGGTTGACCGGGTGTTAGGAACAGAGTTCTGACAGGACATGTATTCTGACACCCCTTTTGTTCCTCAACAGGGAAAAGAATTCATTGGACCAAATACAGGCGGCCAAACTAAGGGGCGATTCTTGCAAATCGGTGGAGTGGAGGAAAACCACCCAAGAGAACATACAGTAGGGGAAGCTCGACCGCAAGAGCTACGGAACCATGTCGTCATACATGGAGGGGGGGACCCTTGTCTCTCGTCAGCCTATCAACAACATCGATCACGTCGGGTCATCGCTCGAAAAGGCAATGAATGACGATCCTTTTCGAACGAGCACAAACCAAGTTTTGCTATATTACCCGATACTCCATTCAACGTTGATGAGATCAGGTCGCTTTTATCCGATATTGATGATGATGTAGCAGGAGGCCCGGACCCTTGTCTGAGCTGTGACCTAGATTAACAACCGCTTGCAAGGAGTCCTATGATTGTGCTTGCAGAGTATCGCCCGGGCTTTGTTGATATATGTTTACCTCATGGTAGGGTTGCCGTTACGTAGGAGGCACAGAGTCTTGGCTTACCATCCTCCCGCGTTACTTGAAGGCGCGATGGCATTTGCCCCCCTGCTGGCGTGCATCTCAACGCCTATGATTTTCATTTAAAGACCTGCTTTGTGACCTCATCCTCACTGTAGTGTCTACTTGACTCTCCAATACCAAAGCTACGTTGAATACTGGTGTGGCAACCTTCCCACACACATACACCAAACACACGAGCATGTTGGCTGCAGGAGCAAAGGCGAGATCGTACTGCAGAATATCCGGTCACCCCCCTCCCGACAATGACTTTCACCAGGATTCGTCACAGTCTATCTGATTCCGGAGGTCAGCAAGCTGCGCCGGCACGTCCGAAATTCAATACTTTTATCACCTCAGACCGACTAAGAGAAAGCTCTACGTTACCAATGTCCAGCAAAATACGAAAAGGGCGGAGATCGATATTCAGGGAGGAGGGTCTAGAGATTAGCGACCATGGCGTGGGGCCGCCACGGAGGACATCTACGGGCGTCGGAGAGGAAGAGTCCCACGAAAACACGGGGTTAAGATCCGAGTCGACGAGACCGTCCGAACAGCGATCGCCAGAAGCGCAAGACGAGTCAAAAGGCATAACGAGGTGGTTATCGAAGAAATTGGGCCCGGGAAAGCGTCCAAGGCTCATCAAATCAGCTACCAGTGGGCCTCCCTCTGCGGCCATCCTGTTAAGGGTCAGCACGATCGCTCTGCTTATCGCCGTTGTCCTCCCCCCTTCTAGTTATAATAATGGCCGCCAGACGGCTAAGATCAGTGGTGCGGACGCGGCGGTGATCAGCACCCCCGAAAACGTCCTTGCGGCACGTCAAAATAGCCCCATCGATGTCTGCACGCGGTGGGCAGGTCAATGTGAGTCGCATAATGGTCCAGATATATGGTGACCAGGTGCTAATGGGATTAGCTGCCGTTCTTAATGGCACGATGTACATTTACGGCGGGCGGTCGAAGACGGAGGGTGATCAAGCCTCAAATACGTGGAGTACGTATACATCTCCGAAGTTCTCGACGAGTACTAATCTCTGTAGACAATGACTTCTTAACATTGGACCTCACCGAGTCGTGGGACATCAATTCTCCTGCTCTCACCGGCCTCCCTCGACCCGATGGCCCACCCGCTGTTTCGCTGGGGTATCTCTGGAATGACTACAATCACCTGTTCCTGTATGGCGGCCAGTTCTCCGACGACCCCCCGACGACACCGGAGCCCGTCTCGACATGGATGTATGACATCGACTCCTCGACTTGGACCGAATTCGAGGAGCCGCGAACATCCGCCGGTAACTACTCCGCCCCGGAGGGTGAGCGCGTGCAGCGAGCTTCAGAGGGCGCCGGTGTCTCGGTACCCGAGCTCGGCCTGAGCTGGTATTTCGGCGGCCATCTGGACATGTACACCACGCCGGGCTGGTCTATCCAGGTTGCGCGCGTGTACCTGAGAAGCCTTCTCGAGTTTACGCACCCGGGCTACAGCAACAGCGGCGTCGACGACCTCCACAATTCCGGTGCTCCTGAGGGCGGCGCCTACCGAAACATCACCCAGGGCGGCATCCAGAACGAGCGAGGGTTTACGGAGCGGGCAGATGGTGTGCTCGTCTACGTGCCTGGCTGGGGACCGAACGGCATCCTGCTCGGCCTCGGCGGCGGCTCCGTCGGTGACCACGAGACCACCGACGCCTTTGCCTCCATGACCACCATCGACGTGTACGACATCAAGACGAGCGAGTGGTACCACCAGGAGACGCGGGGCGAGGCGCCGCGCGTCCGCGTCAACCCCTGCCCCGTCGTCTTCTCGGCGCCCGACGCAAGCTCCTTCAACATCTACATGTACGGCGGGCAGAACTTGCTACCATACGGCGAGCAGACGCAGTACACGGACGTCTGGATCCTGACGGTGCCGTCCTTCACCTGGATCAAGGTGGACATAGACGACAGCGCCTCCCACGAGCCGCCGGCCCGCGCCGGCCACCACTGCGCGCCGCGCGACGGCCAACTTGTCGTCGTTGGCGGCTACGTCGGCGAGGACATCCCCTGCGACAGCCCGGGCGTCTATGTGTTCGACGCATCGGGGCTGCAGTGGAGGGATCGGTTCGAGGCCGCGGACCACCCGGCCGACGCCCACGCCGACAACTCGGTGCTCGCCGGCAGCTACGGCTACCGCGTCCCGGAGCCCGTACAGAGCGTCGTGGGAGGCGACGCGGAGGGCGGCGCCACGGCCACGACGCCCGCCGCGGGGCCCGCCACCGGCGGGCCCTTCGCCACGGGCCAGGCGCCCGTGTTCACCGTCACGGCGCCCGCGAGCACGGCGACCGTGACGAGCAGCCCCGACGGCGCGCCAACCGACGGCAGCGGCAGCGGCGGTACGGACGCGGGCAAGATCGTGGCGGGCGTCATCGCGGGCCTCGCGGGGCTCGCGGCCCTCTACCTCGGCTTCTGCGCGTGGCTCTACCGCCGGCAGGTCGGCGCCTACAAGCGGCACATGGCGGTGGCGAACCGGTACAACAGCGAGGCCGGAGATGGCGAGAAGGGCCTCATCGCCGGCACCGGCGCGGGCGGCGTCCGCCAGAAGCTGCTGCGCAAGCACGACCCCGGCTGCCCCGTGACCGGGAGCCACGGGCGGGGATCGAGCGAGGGGGGAAGCAGCGGCGACGGCGTGACGGGCGAGCAGTTCGGCTGGGTCGGCCAGCAGCAGCAGCAGCAGCAGCCGCCTCCGGCTCCCGGGTGGATGGCGCGGGCGCGCGCGTCCGAGGACGCGGCGGCGACGGCGAGCATCGGGGAGGGCACGACGAGCAGCTCGGGGCCGGGAAGCGCGGGGGCTGCCGTCCCCGGCGGCCCCAACGGCAGGCAGAGGCAGGCGAGCCTGCAGCCGCGGCCGAGCGAGGACCGCAGCCCCTGGAGCGCCTACGACGGCTACGCGGGCGGCGGCGGCGGGATCGGCAGGAACAAGAGCGACGCGAGCGCGAGCAGCGGCGGGTCCGCCGAGGGCCTGCTCGACGGCCGGGAGCCCAACTTCTTCAGCGTCGTGCTGGGGCCCCGGAGGGCGCTGCGGGTCGTCAACGGCATGGAGAACGAGGCGTGAGGGATGGACTTGCCGCTGGTGAGCAGCTGGCTAACGCCCACCCCTCCTCCTTTGTCTTTTTATTCAGCCGAGGGGCTGCTATTTCGGGAGCGCGCGACAGTACCCGAGTAATACCTATGTGCGGGTACTGCCGCCGATATACGAATGATGATAATCACGAAGTACTTGTGAGGTTGGTTTAGCACTCGTTCAGTTGATACCCCAGTCAGCTTGTCGTTCTAGCATAATGATTCCAGGATAGCCCCTGATAGTTATAGATAATGTCGAATCTTACGTGTCAAGAATCGTGATATGGATTGTCCCGATATAACAATATGATGTCCATATTTACACGATTGGAGCGCCATAAGGGTTCTTTCTGTATCCCACATAGCCTAAGTACGCCCTAATTCCGAATTGCCCAGATGACCACTTAACTCCTTCACGCCAGCCTATGAAGGCAATCCCACACGTGCCCAAGGGATATAGCCAATGCAAAACACCAAAGCATACCCATGCCCTAATTCAAGCGATACAAAGGCCGTTCCGAGGCGATCGAGTCCGCAGCATTTAGATTGAGGATGCCCAGGTTCAGGTTCTCGCACATATTCGTCAGGAACCGCTCGACCCAGGACGCCTCGGTCGTGTTCCCCGTCTGCTTCAGCCTGTCTACGGTGTCCAGCGCGAGGCAGATGAGTCTCCTCCGCGATCGATCCCCCATCCTGCTATCCGTGACATCCCGCGCCTTGCCGTCTCTACTGTGCATGTAATAGACGGCAGCGTCTGACGAGGGCGCCGTCGGGTGGTGTAGTTCGAGATGCGCCATGTCGAGCGGGAGGCTGTAACGCCGCCCCTGTTGGACGAAAGCTTCGAAAAGGGCAACTGAGGGCTTTGGCCGCTCAAAAGCGTCGACTGTAGAG
Source organism: Monosporascus sp. MG133 (assembly GCA_004155925.1). Lineage (NCBI taxonomy): Eukaryota > Fungi > Ascomycota > Sordariomycetes > Xylariales > Monosporascus > Monosporascus sp. MG133. The sequence goes on along the minus strand of QJNX01000113.1, from coordinate 85,503 downwards.
GCCCATGAGAGGCTGGCCCAGTTGTGCTTGACACTGAGGCTTGCTATCCGGTAATCTTTGGGCAGTAATTCATACGCACGTAGCAGGGCCGAATATGACGTGTCAAGGTTTGACTTGGCCTCGGCGGCTGTCGAATGGCTAGTCTCCTGGATCATAGCGTTGAGGAGCTTGAAAAGCGGCTGAGCATTGAGCTTGCCGAGTCCACTCTCCACCTCCATAACCCTTAGGCGCTGGACAGCTAGCTGTGACAACCACGTCCAGGCAACCTCTTCTAGACCCTCGGCATACATAAACGGAACCAGCTGCTGTACCAAGGCGGAATCCGATAGGAACCGGAGGTCGTTTTCTTGGCCGGACGCTCGGAGCCATTGAAGCACGCGGAGACCAGCGCCCGTGGCAGCTAGATTTGTCCTAGTATCCGATGATGATTGTTCATTCGCAACCTGGGCACGGACTGTAGCAAGGAAACCGGCTGCCCGGCGAGGGGTCATAAGACCTTTAGCAACGGCGGCGTCGAAGACGTCGAAGGGGTTTTTGGCTGGTGCGGGCACATTCAATTTTAGGTCTTGGGTGGGATGGGAGAAGAGCGGATTGGATAGGATTGCTCGTAAATGACGGTCTGTCGGGCGGTGTCTCGTAGTCGTAGTCGTAGTTGTAGTCTTCGGAGAGGGCCCCTCGCTCTTGGCTGCTGGTAAGGCGGCAGCGGCATCTTCGGATTGCCACGGGTGTTCTTTGTCAAGGTTCTTGCGGAAGGAGGAGGTAATGGAGTCGAGTAGCTGTTGGGATTCCCTGCGACTCAGAGGCAGTGGCTGGTGTATTTGGGGGAGGAAGCCCCTCTTTAGGGAATTGAGGGTGGGTGTTCGAACCACCATATTGGAAACGAAGAGTAGTAAATTGTCATGCCCCTAGGCTAGATAAAGTCTCCCTACCGTCCTGTCATACGAGGCCAATTGGTACTGGTGATGGTTATTGTTTATCGGCCTCAGGGTACCGCATAGAGCATCAACGTCATTGAGAGGGTAACCATCTCCGGATAGCTATCGCATCATTCTGAGCCGGGTCGGAAGCGGTGGTGGCCGATGAAAGCTCGGACCACAGCCCTACACAAGTGGACCTGGGGGGGCTAAATGGAAACTAGCCGTGACAGCTGGCATTTGCAGGTGTCCACTGGTGTCCACCGGTGTCGGTACCTGATGCATGTCGATCCTTTCCCAGGTTGAGGGTCGGAGGGCCAACCCCAGAAATTCAAGCATGAACGAATGCAGATTGTGGATAAGGTACCCTTAGTCCTTGAATAAGCACATACTATGTACTTACCTGTGTCTTCTTCCCAATCTCGGCTCCTCGCATCCCATTTCCAGGATTCCCATGACGCAAACATCAACTTGCCCTTGCAATAAAAGCATATCAGACCTTGCAAATTACTACATAATAAAAATTATTAGGGCGTGTTGAAAAATATGTGATTAAAAGCTCTATCAATTTAATCTTTCCCTATAATTCCATTAGGAGACCTCATTTTTTGTAAGCTACACATCTATGTACAAGTACCTATCAATACGCCAATTATGAGAATTGCTTTGAAGACGGGTTAACGGGAGAGGCGAAAAGACCCCTCCAGTTGATTGGCTGTTGGTGGGTCTACGAGAAAACATTTTGAGTCGTGCACCGAATCACGGCTACCATCGACTATCTCCACTTGCCCTAAGCTTACCTATGTACCTACGTACTGCTCACATTCGCTGACAGTGCCCAGAGGGCTCGCTCTTCTGTAAATGGTAGGTACCTGACGTGCCTTGGCTAGATATATTAATTGAGTTCAGCTGGGGGCCGTAGAAAAGCGTTAGCCAGTAACAAACCTGATAGAGAGATCTAACATTCCACTTTGGGCATCTTGGTTATAAGTAGATATGCAAAAAGAAGTTTTTACCCTGGGATATGTATAGTCCATCCAAGTTACGGTTATGCTCCCCGTAAGGGTTCAATAAATAACCTACGTGGCTGTGTATGTGCACCTTATCGATGGAAATTCCCATGTTTTAATGCCGTCACGAGACGATTACATGCACGCAAGAAGATATTGCTGGCCGGTAGGTACATTAATGCCCTGGACATATATGTACTATGTGCTAATGTAAATGCGACTGATGTACAGGTACCTACGTTCAGTAACAAAGTACATCCAAATTCCCTAGTCTGTGGCTAATGGTGCTCTGTCCAATATGCCTCGTGGCTAGCTACGCAAGTACAGGTACACGTATGCTCATTTGTGTGGCCTGTTTTCTGGCTGCCGTCTTGTTCCGCCAGCCTCAAAAGTACCTACACCACTTCAAAGTACATACAACCGCTAATATAGGGCGCTTGGTAGGGTCATCAGCCTCATCCATTTGCAGTCGGTCATTCTTCCATTTTAGTGACCTGATCACCTTCTTCCCTTCTCCCAGTAAAATCACCACAACAAATCCGCTACGACAAGTCACACGTCACAACGTCGGCCCGTTTCTACTTTCCTCATCGCCCTTGTTCTCTATCCCCTTCCCTCCGATTGATCATACCACACACATCAGACTGATTGACTGATTGATTGATTGATTGATTGATTCAGTCGTCAATCTTCCCCCCTTCTCCGAAGGGAATCAATTTTATCTAGCTTACTTCACACATCGCTGTGTATCTCAGAAATAATGGCCGAGGTACAAGCCCGAACCCAGGCATCATCCTCTCGTGGCAGAGGTGGTGGCCGTGGAAGAGGAGGCTATGCGAGCCGGAATGGCAACAGCAGACGAACCAACGGCGACAAGTTTACAGATTCCGCTACCGGTACCGCTGCCTTTGATGACGAGGGCGATCTTGGCCACCTCAGGAAGAAGTTTGGCAGTGACAAGGTAGAAACCATCAAGGAGCTCTTCGGGGACTGGTCCGACGCCGATATTCTCTACGCTCTCCAGGAAACAGATGGTGACATCGAGGTCGCCGCTGCCCGTATCAGTGAAGGTTCGTCTCGAACTCATATTGCCTCTTCTTCTTCTTCTATACCATCCTAGATCCTTTACTACGCCTGTACATGCTGTGTTTCTACCGCTAACACATTCTGGCCCTGCAGGAACCATTGCTCAATGGGGCGAGGTATCCAAGCCCAAGAGGAGCAGCATGAAGCCGAAGGCAAAGGAATCGACCTCATCCGCTGGCCACGCCGAATCGTCTGGTACTGGCAGACCCTCGCGCGGTGCACGTGGAGAAGGTGGACGGGGTGGACGCGCACGTGGGGGCGAGAGAGCTCGTGGCGGAAGGGGCAGAGCGGCTTCCCACGCCGTGACCACCAACGGCCACCGATCCAAGGAGAACCAACAGCTTTCTGTACCGACCGAAGAGTCTTCCGGCTGGGGCAATACTACTACGACTGATGATACTACCGCTTCTCCTAACCCTGACTGGGGCACCACCGACTGGGCCGCAGCCGACTCTACCACCGAAACTGCTTCTAAGCCTACTCCTACTCCTACTGCTTCTACTACCACCGACTCTACCGCTCACCCTACTGCAACTCCATCTCAAGGTACTCAGAAGACCTGGGCTAGCATGCTTCGACAGTCTACCGCACCTAAGCCTGCACCTAAGCCCAAGGAAGTGCCCGCCCCCGCCCCCAAACCCGCCGAATCCATCGAACCTCTACCTCCGGCCGAACCTCCCGCCCCCGAACCCGAACCTCAAGTGGCAGAAGCGCCCGAGGAGACTGTCAAGCCCGCTCCTCCGGCTCCTGCCGAGGAGCCCAAGATTGTAGAGCCCGAAGTTGCCTTGCCCCTCCCCGAAGATGATTTGACGAAACAGAACCTCGAGAAGATTCCCGACGAATCACATCCGCCGGCCACCGCCACTGCGGCTAGCACTGCTGCCGACTCGTGGGATGCCCGCCAGTCTCAGCCGACTAGTGCCGCGGTAACACCTCTTTCTGCGTCGCAAGCCCAGCACCAGCCCCCCCGTGCTGCTCCTAGCGGTTATGCCGCAACTGCTCTGAAGGCGACGGAGCGTCCTCCTGCACGCATGCCTAGTTACCAGCGACGACTGCTCGAGCAAGAGGAGGCTGTTCGCATGCCGGGAAATCGCGAGGTCGACCGTGCCGCCGTCCAGTTTGGCGCCTTCAGCCTAAACGGCAACGAGGACGATATCGACGGTGATCGCGAAGATCCAGAGACTAGAGGTCAACCCCCGCTGGAATCTCCGAGCCAACCTCGAGCAACGCTTCCACCTGTACCGCAGCAGCCGACCACCCTTCCCGAGTCCTTCCCCGCTGCCCAGAAGCCGGCAGCCCCCCTGCCCCCGCAGTCTCCCACAACTGGTGAACTCCCCGTGAACTTTCACCCAAGGGATCGCATTACTAACAACCATCCAGCAGCCCCCGTTGCTCCCCCCACTGGACCGGCTGCTACTACGGCTCAGCGTATGTCACAGTACCCTCAGTTCTCTCACCCTACTAACAGCATTCCAGCGCCGCAAGCGCCGTCGAGCAACCAACAGTTTGGCCGCTTCGGCCAGACCAACACCCAAGATTCGACCGCGTTCCCGCAGAAACAATACGAAGGCTTCGGCCAGCAACACACCGCAGCCACGTCTGCTGGAAGCTTCGACAGCTTCCCGGCGGCCACTACGCAAGCGCCAGGCCCCCAGAACGCCTTCAGCTCCGCCCCAGGCGACTATTCTTCCTACTACACCGCTGACCAGCAAGGACGCAGCGCGTATAACTACTATGGTCAGTACGGCCAACACGGCGGCCAGAGCCACCACGAGGGCCCTAACTCGCAGAGCCGCGCATTTGGAGGTTACAATGCCTCTCAGAACGACAACCTTAGCCAGTACCCGCAGAGCGGTACTCAGCAGTCGCGCTTCGGTGCCGCGGCTTCTGCTGACGCTCAGAACAGCGGTCACAATACGCCCAACCTGCCTAGCCAGACTCAGCCGCAGCAACAGTCGTCGGCACAGGCGAACCAGCCGCAGTCTAACCTCCACCAGCAACCACACGGAAGTCAATATCCGTATGCGCACCCGTATTTCTCCAGCCCATATTACAGCAACTATATGCAACAGTTCGGCGGTGGTTACGGCCAAGGCGGCTATGGCGGCGCGCCCTACGGCAAAGGCGGCCTGTATGGTCAGCCTCATCAGTACGGCATGTCGCCCCAAGGACCCTACGATCACGGTTCATCTCCCGCGACCACGGGTTTCGGCCAATCATCTCTAGGGGGGCGCGACAGCGGCTTGGGCTCAAGCATTGATAACTACGGTCGCGCCGGCTCGACGCAGTCGGGGGCTCAAGGGGGCCTTGGCGGCAGTGGCTTTGGCGGTATTCACGACACTTTCGGTCGTGGTTCGGCCTACCCCCAGGGAGGCCAAGGTTTTGGAAATCCGAACGCGCAGGCATCAAACGCTGCGTCTAGCAATGACGATCTGAAGCCCTACGGCGAATCTAAGGCCGCTGCTGGCCCTAGCCCCTCTCTCGCTGCGGCAGCTCGCCCCGGCTCTGCTACGAACAACGCGCCTTCGGTGTCGGGTCTTCCGCCTCCTCAGTCAGCCCAGCAGGGTATGGGCGGCTACGGTGGTTATCCCAGTCACATCCAAGGCCACGGACTGCACGGCAACCAATCTGCCGGCAGTAGCTACGGGCTTGGTGGCTCCGGTGCTCAAGGCCACGGTACCACGCCCTACGGAGGCTTCGGCGGCAATCAGGGCTTCGGCGCGTATTACGGTGGCCGGCAGCAAGGTGGTTGGGGCGGCAACTACCACTAGTTACCGGTCACGTCGCAACTGCGAGAGCACAGAGCTCAGCTCGCCAAAATCATTGGAAAGAGTCATCGAACGTAAGACAGAAAAATGACCGACGAAATATGGGTTTCCGTACTCGACTTGCAAATTGCACCTAAAAATTTGGCCAGGGATCAGGTGAGAGGGAAATCTTTCTTCTCTCTACTCTCTTCTCCGTTAATTGAGGGCAGTTAATGGGCATGCTCTCATATCTCTCACTACTATGTACTCAATGCATGGGACGGACGGGTGGGGGCAAAATTTTATTAGTTGCTGCTTCTTCTCGCGTTGAGTCGGTCCCAGGACAGGATGGATGAACGAACGGAATGACGGTGTGCGTATGAATGTGTACGATTGAACTGACATTTTTTTCCCCCACACCCTTGACATAGGAAAGAATGGCATGGGTTTTCTTCCGAGGCAAGGCTATCTAATAGTATCCATCCCTACATGTATGCTTCACGTCTCATGGTGATAAATGCCTAGGGCTAGGGTTAGGATGATACGGAAGGATGAAAGTGCACTCTTTTCTATTTTGGCCGTGACTGCTTGCTGACCTCTGGAGACTCTCGCTCATAAGCTCCTAGACCTTTGGTCCTCGTTGCCTTGTAGTGACGTATACTTCCTAACCGTGCTAGCTATTCGCTCCTTTGCGAGCCTCTCTTCCTGGCGCTACCAGCTCCCTATGTTTATGTGTCGGCTGAAAGCCGTGATGGGATTGCCTATCGGTGCTAATGAGGTACAGTGGTATCGGCACCTTTGGTCCTAATAACAACCTCTTCTGTCACCACTAGCCTTAAACTGCGGCTGTATGCGACGAATGGTGACCTCCTGATGGGCCTACAGAAAATGAATACGGACGGGATCTCAAATTCCCTTCTTGGCCTGTTCTTGCGACGGATTCGAAGTTAATGTTAGGGGGCTGCGGTCGGCAGTACCAATCGAACTGTCTACTAACACTTGTACGGTCTAGCCTACAAGTCCAGAACCGAGGGGACATTTCCAGCTGTATTATGAATAGGTACAGCAAACCGGTAGACCCCTTTCAGTGGCTTCTCGAACAATTCGTCACCAAACTGGTTAGCCGCGAAGTATTAATGGGGGTATGCTTTCAAATACCGGATGTCGAGACGATGCGCTGAGACGGCGGCCCGATTATGGCCTTCTATGCGGGTCGATAACGAAGAGGACAGGTCCGCGGACAGCCCCGTCTTCTATAGCGGACACAAAGCTTTGAGCCCGATCTAGAGCTTCCATGTCGAAACATCAGGACCCGCCGCCACGATCTTCCCACCACGCAGGACAATATTCGATGGCCAAACGGAGGTTAGTCCAGATTCCAGATTCCGTCTTCGTCCTCATGAGGTAGATAGTCGCGAAATTGAGGCGAGCGCTTTATGGCGCCTGAAAGCTGTTCTCCTCATTAAGAGTCGGGTATTCACCTATCATCGGGAGGCCATCTGTGTGGTAGGCTGGTGGTCGTAGACATAGGACATCTCACTTCCTGTTCCAGAGGAGATGGTGCAGAGCGGTGTTCTCTTCCCGCTTTGTTGAGGAGGCGGTGAGGACCATGGAGTCTTGTCAATGTATCTCTACGGCTCTCCTTGGCGCCCGGCAGGTATTCCGAAGAGCCCTTATAATTTAGATAGTAGGACTGGTTGTCTGTTGTCCGGGACCGCCGATCTTCTGCCGCGGTGCCTTTGGCGTTAGGCCCCCTGAAGAAGTCGCAAGGCGAAAGGGGTGGAGCCTGGGCCGGTTCTGAACCGTGATGTCCGAGATGATGTCTTACAACTTTTGCGGCAGAGTCGCAAACCCTTGAAATGATGCATGATTAGTTGTCTTGGGCGTAGTAACATGGCAGCGCTAGTTGTCTGAATTGGGATTGACGTAGTTGAGGTAATGCCAAATGGGCTCCAGCGACTTATATTTATTGATACAGAAAGGCTTCGATTAATGCCTTCTTCGATACAAAATTATCGTGCCCTATTTCGAGGGAGAGAGCTTAAAGGCTATGGTTCAAATGCGATACGTATTAATACTAGGCCATTAAGTCATTACCTTATATAAGAAGTAAAATTGAAGGCGCCGCAAGGGGAAAGGCAATTAATATATTCGGTAACGTCTTTTAAAATTCACCGCGTATAAGCTTTAGGTTAACCTGTAGGGGTAAAAAAGGGGGTAATGGCCTTATTTAAACACAAAGTACGAACTCCTTGGATATGATCTTCCGCATCGTTTATCTGGCCTGCCGCTCTTTACGGTAAGGGTTCTGATATCAACTTCCAGATTGGCGTCGACAACGCATGTGCCGTCTCCCTCGGGCCGAAACCGGTCGATTAGGAACCGGAAGGTCCCTCCTTTTACCCCCCAAAATTAGCCCCCCAAACACCACGGTACCTGCTGGTAATTAACGCGAGACAGTATAGTGAGTGATTACAGGCACCGTTTGAGCTGTACCGCAGAGCCGTCGACTTACAGACCTCTGGGATAAGCCGCCGACATCAGCGCCCGTGAGGACGGGTGGTCTGGTCCGAGACAGAGCACTTATATCTGCAAGGCCGGGCACAGTCTCCTGAGCCGGCTCTCCTCGTGCCGTATCTGCCGGAACAGCCCCGCCGCCCGTACGAGGCACAGGGAGCGCTCGAGGCCCAGGACGTACTCCTGGTGCATGATCTCCACCAGCTGCCTAAGGCGATCGACGGCCTCCTCCGTTTCGGCTGGAGTTCGGCGCTGTTTCTCTTCCACTTGAGCCAAGGTTGTCTCTTTTAATTGCTCTCTTCCGTAACAGAAGCATGTGGTGGCTGTGTAACTTAAACATTGCTATTTGTTCGACTCCGGAAACACTAGTAGTCCGGAGCGCATGTATAGAACAAGGCCACACAACAACTCCATTGACGGACGTTATCCTTCTCTATTTCCCCTGAACATACAATTTTTCTAAATTGAAGAGCGACTCGTCTTGTATGACCACTTCACACGACATCTACAACATATCAATATTCTCGTTAGAGCTCCGACAAGATGAGCAAAGCAACCGGAACTCGCATTCGCAATAAATACCAAACATCGCGCAAAGTTGTACAGTAATCATCGAAGAAGTCGCCGTATTCCGACTCTCGTACCGAGTCCGTTCTCAACTGGCTGGGACAAATACCGGTAGAAGAAACATTAACCATACCGCCGAAACACAAGTACTGGACCCGATAAGTTCTCATGGGGAAAAGGTCATTACTAGAAATCCGACTCTGCTAGACTCAGATATGGGTAAGACACGACCGGCAACTCCACAGCCGACCACTCGCAAATCGGATCCTTTGATACAGAAGCCTGAATATGTGGACGATAATCTGGCTGCCAACAGGATATTCGTTGTGAGGAATGGAGGCGAGTTCCCCAGTCACGTTCAAGCTTCATTAGACCGGGTATCGAATAGGCGGAAAGCATGCCCTGGGCTAGATCACTTTCAAATGGGCCAGCTGAAAGAAGATATGAGGCTCTATAAACCCAGGTTGCTCCTGAGGCCAGTTTCATGCGTGTCCTGGGGCGGAGAGATACTATCCCGGATCTGAGACCTGGAGATGAGCCACTATGGATATTGTGTGAGCCGCGCCTTCCAGCCTTTCTGGTTCCGGGTGCAGTAGCACCGGCCGACAGCAGAGTCGCTGTACCCGCATCCTGATAGGGCCTGTGGATACAGATTTGCATTTACAGAGTCGGAGCAAACTTGCATTGAAAGCTATGCGGTTTGCCTCTCGAGTCGGTTCAGCGACCAGTAACGGGCTGTCTTGCCCTTTTATGCTCATCGAGGGGAAAGGCTCAGGCCCGCTGCAGTGGGCAATAAACCAGTGTCTAGGGGGCATGGCGACAGGGCCCGCATGACTGAGTCTTGATGAGCACGCCGGGGAGCTTTCCGATGCTCCACCGCTTGATGCTACATGCTTTGGAGTTGCGGTCAACCAGTTCACGACGATCCTCTTCGTCACGCGGTGCGATGGGAAGGGAGCCTACCGCTCGAAGTACGTCGAGATCTTTGGCCTGTCAAGCATTAGACGCCAACCCGCTACAGCAGTTTAGGGTCTGCTTGAGGGCCATTCTCGATCGAGGTAAGACGGTGAGGCTTCCGAAGATCAAAAGGCCCTGAACTCTGTGCTCTCTAAAGCCCGAGAAGCTAGTTCAGCCTAGGCCAAGGACAGGTCATCTCCATTGGAAGATGATTCTGAACAGGGCTGTAAGAAATCAAGGCCTAAGCGGGCCTAAAGGCGTTTCTCCTTGGTTGATGGTTGATATATATAGCATGTATGTTGTAATGCTAAGCACTGCATTGCCCTTTAGAACGAAGGATGAGGGGTAGAACGGCATGGGCTCTGAATCCAGGCAATCACAGTGGAATTGCATAGCGGGTATATAACAATAAATGTCAGCAACTGGATGACCAAGGAACCGTGTCAGACCATACATGTGACACTCCCATACGAATTGTTTTTACAGTGTTTAAATCGACCTCTTCGGATCCAACCGCCCTGCCCTGATGATCCGTAGAGCTGGCAATAAAGTATATATCCAAAGAATTCAAGTTAGGAAAATGCTCTTAGACTAATCACACCAAAACCTAATAGAAAGTAAAGTTAAACATGCTCCACGTGGCTCTCCAGCCTAGCCTTGTGGCAGAGCAACTTGCAGAAGCCCGCCTCTCTAATAGATGATGCTATTTACATCTCACTTTTATTAGCTAATGCGTTCCTACGAACAGTCGAGTTGATATACGGACCCCAGAAGAAGTCGAGCGCATATAGCTACTTCGCCTAACAGCGGCTGTTCGTTTCTCATTCAAAGCACTAAGTTCTATACCAGCTAGAGTTCAGGCATCATTCCATAACTTGGCTGTTCTGAATTATAAAGCTATGGTTGATCCGCACGTCTCTGCTTCCATCTCTCATATTACTGTTTCATTCAATGCGTTATCACTGGGGTTCAAAACTAGTACGAAGAACTCTCCAATCCAGGTCTTGGCGCCCTAATAGTGGAAACGAAAAGCTTACTTTTGAGCTACTTAAATGAGTAATTATAAGCAGCCCAGTTGTTGCGCCCTTCGGATGATCGCCCCCACATCTACCACCGCTTCCGACATAAAATCCCATAGCCTACCTAGATTTCATAGTTACTTACCGCATCTTTCGCCTTTAATGGGTATATTCTTCAACAGCCTGAGTTCTGGTGCGTGTTTTAGTTCGAAAAAAAGGAGTCCACAAAGGCCGAATCGACAAGAAGCGCAATGCAGCCACAGACACATTACGTTATAGTGGCGTTTGAGACGTCTATGGTCCCGTTTCCGGACTTTAACCTACCTCCACCATATACGTACGAGGTCCGGCAATATGAGAGGACTTCGCTGGACCAGATACCGGAACGGATACGGGACGCTGACATCGTCACCCTCTCTGTCCTGCCCCTGAGGGCGGAAGTCCTGGATGCGGCAGTCTCCCCGCGGCTGAAGATGGTCGCCGTGGTTGCCTCGGGTACCGATTCCGTTGATAAGGAGGCTTGTCGATCGAGAGGGATCGTTGTGTCCAACACGCCGCATTGCAATGCGCGCTCCGTGGCCGAGCACACGATCGCGCTGTACTTCGATGCGCGCCGGTCCTTGACGCTCACCCATTCTCTAATCAGGGCCGGTCAGTGGATCGAGAGGAAGAGTCTTGCCAAGTCTCTCGCCGGTCCAGATGGTAAACCGCCAAGGACCTGCCAGAGCGAGACCGTGGGCATTATCGGGTACGGGGCAGTGGGAAAGACGATCGAATCGATCGCGAAGAACCTGGGCATGAAGACCCTAATATCGGGGAGGAAGGGCCAATCCACAGCTGAGGGTCGAACTCCTTTCGATACAGTGATCAGGGAATCCTCCGTCATCATCCTGTGCTTGCCGCAGAACCCGGACACCGTCAACCTGATCTCCGAGCCGGAATTCGACGCGATGAAGCCGTACGCCATCGTCATCAATGTCTCTCGCGCCGGGGTCATGAGTGAGGAGGCGCTGGTGGCGGCGCTGAAGGCGAGGAAGATTGCCGGTGCCGCGGTCGACGTACACTCGAAGGAACCGGCGGGCCCGGAAGACAGCCCTCTATTTGCGCCTGACACGGCCGAGCTGAATCTTATTGCGACTCCTCACACGGCCTGGGTTGCCGAGGATACGAATCGGAACTACCAGAGGAGTTTAGTAGAGAACATCAGTAGCTGGTTGACAATGGGGCACCCGAAGTTCCAGGTCGTTTGAGGGGTAGTTTAGCTTTCGCATATAGATGGATGGGTGACTGTTTGGCTGAGATAAAGTACTCGAAGCGAAATGTATATAGCACAGACTGCCGGAACTTCCAAAAAGCTTTGTTCGTAAGAGAAGGACCATTGCCTACCATGTCCACCGCGAGCACGTAACCCTTATTATGCAGATTTTGAAAGATATTCTAGGAGATTACCACGTCGCCCATGCATTAAAAATATTTTTGATAATTAATTCAATTTTCATAGCGAATCAGCGATGCATAATGTAGCTAATTTCTTTTTCACCCTCAAGCGCTGGCGTGTGCTCAGAAGTGTATCGCCAAATAGCCATCTGCGGTCGCACTGCATTACCCCGAAATGCCTATACTACATTATACTATTCATGCCTTGGTGCGGGTTTCGCACATCTCCAGGGGACCAAACACATCCTTGAATTCCTTCGTCCCGGTCACGTTCTGGATCCACGCCACGGTGTTGGGCAGGCCCTTGCGAAGCTCGGCGTCGACGAAGAACTTAAAAGCCCAGAAGAGGATTCCAGCAACCATGATGTCCGCCAGCGTGAGTTCGTCGCCGACCAGGTGCTTCTTACCACCCGCCAGCACGGTCTCGATCGCCTTGCAGGCGCGCTCGGCGTTCGCCAGGCACGTGTTGTACCGGCTCTCGTCGTACGGCTCTAACTTGAAGATGCACATGACGGACAGGGGCAGCACGTTGGCCGCGAGCTCGTTCTCCGCGAAGAACGACCACTCGCTGATGCGGGCCTGGGTCTTGGGATCGGCACCCAGCAGCTGCGAGGCCTTGGGCCCCACGCTCGCGAGATACCGGCAGATGGCGGCGCCCTCAGTGAGGCAGAACCCGTCGGCGCACTCCAGGGCGGGGACCTTGCCCATGGGGAACTTGCTCAGGAATTCGGGGGTCCTGTTCGTCTCGCCCATCTTGAAATCCTCAGGGACCGAGATTTCGAGGCCGTTGAGCGCGGCAGCGACTTGCGCCTTGTTATTGCGGTCAGTGAGGGAGCTAACGAGTTACGATGATAGGCGGCACGTACCCGTTGCACACGGAAGTTTCCGGGGTAGGAGTAGATCTTGCCGAAGGGAGCCATTTTTTGAAAAATTAAGCTACGATGACTAGGACTGGGGAAATTCCGGTGATGCGGGGGTGGAGTGGGTTGTTGATAGTCGAACTGGGCTGGGTATTTACAATTTCCGAAGGGACTCAGTGCCTAGGAGCTGTTTTGGAGATGTTGTGATTAGGTTCCTGGATTGCAACAGATGTGAAGAAATAGCAATCATTTCAAGCTGCGACCCCGCACGTAGATGCCCACGCTATTAATTTCTTACCAGTACTCACCGAAGAACATTCCAGGCACTTAACAGTGGATCTGGACACTGCGGTCGGCCAGTTATTGTATGTACCTTAAGACGGTTGAGGGGTTAGGTCTTGGCTCTTCGCCAGCATCTAGCTTAAGGGTTACACTGTTGGTCTGACGTGGCTTCCCACCCGGATATTGGGGGAAGTATAAAAAATTAAAAATTGAACGGGTATACCATCCCCACCAGTCAGGAGTTGTGGCTCGCTCTTCTGGAAAGGACTAGACTTGCACCCCACTCTACGGTTGGCGAGCTCGGGCTTAAGTGACGACCCGAAGGTATATATACTCGGCCTCTAGTTTACACAGTTACTAGCATCTTACTATAAATATATCGACATAATGTGGCACTTAAAAATGGTTTCATATAGCTTGGGTCGCAGAAAAGGGGTAGCCTTCCAAGGTTGTAGGCCACCAAGATTGTAGGCCAACAAGGTTCGAGTAGGGCGATGGCTCGGAACAACGTTATTCCGGGACTCCCACACAATACCTACCTCCTCTCTAGGTATATGTAGCGATGGCTTCTTGGAGCCCGGATATAATCAGAGAAGTATCACTTTCCCAACTCTACCTGCACTGTTATTTCAGATCAGCTTTACTGTGACAGTTTCTAATTTTAATTATTTATTGTCAACAAGATGTCACAGTTAGGCTGGTCGCGAGGAGAGGTTGCATAAGATGTGGGAAGGGTAAAATTGTCATACCTGGTTCAGGGCTCTAGGGAGCAGTGGCTAGAAAGCTGTGTATATAGCGTGGGGGCTCCTGAATAACGATTTTGCGTCGTGCCTACAGGACGCTGAGCTTGATGACTAAGCAAGCTACCCCTATTCTGCGACAGTTATGTCACGCAGGAGATGCCCGAAGATCTGTCTCCGGCAAGAAAAGGCAACCGGCATCTCGGTAAGCGCATCGAAAGAGTCGGAGACTTTATGAAGGACTTTCTTACTAGCAAGCACCTTGGCGCGACAAGCCAGATTGAAGGAGCGCCACGGCAAGACAGGCGCTCAAACTCTGATGCCCTAAAAGCTCGCTCAAATGATTCAGCGCCCTCATCAATTCGAGCTCCTCTCACGCCTGCAGAGGTACGCGAAGCACCCATTTTTACATGGAATATTTTCTCTAATTATCACTTAGAATCTTGGAGAATCCGCTCCAAATTCATCACTCCTCACACCGGTCGTGAGGTGTATCAGATCAAGCCGAGAACGGAACAGCGCTTCATCACCTACTTGCAGCCTTTCCAGCTGAAGAGGGTTCCAATATCCTGCTCAGAGAGAGCTCTAGACCGTCGCTTTACACCAATGTAATCAACACTCAGCCGCATAGCAAGCTGGCACACGAGACTCCTGCGGCACCGTACTCTATAGCTGAAATTCCTGGTCCCATCACTCACCTGGTAATTTTAGCCAAACGTATGCTCATGTTTGCAATCACTCGACAGACTCCGTACAGTGAAAATCTGCTCGGCCTTCTAAACCACAAAACGTACTCATGCGTCGCTTGGTGACGGCTGCTACGACATGAGCAACGACCAAGGAAGAAACCCACGGAACCTCGAGAGTCTGATTTGCATCATCCTGGAGAGTGTATTTGAGATAAACTGTGGCAATCTTAGACGGGCTTGGGCTGTTTATCGCAGGGCAATGACAGTCGCCCTGTTGATGGGCCTTCACCGCTTTCCTATGCCACCACTGAAACGCATCGACCCCAGAGCTTAATGCTAATCCAAAGTTCATGTAGTTCTGCATTGTTTATATGGACTGTTATCTCAACTTGCTGCTCGGTCTACCTCAGGGCACATCTGATAAGAGCATGGGAGCCATATCGGTTTTGCGGCACGAACCACCCCTAGGCAAATTCGAGCGACTACTGTACTCAGTCATTGCATCTCGCATCTTGGAACGTAAACGGAAGTGCCTTTGCCCCGAGCAAAATCACGACAACCAATCCATCGACTCCGAGCTATTTAGTATGTCGAAGAGCATGCCGGCAAGCTTTTGGTGTCCGGCGAATTTTCACAAACTCACACCAGGATCGCCGGATACCCTCTTGGAAACAGTACGCCTGGCAGCCCAGGTCTACTACTATGGCCTGTTGATTCAGCTCCATCTACCGTATATGATGCGACTAGGCGACAATACCGAACGCGAGTACTCCAAGATCGCCTGCGTCAATGGTAGCCGGGAGATGATGACGCGCTTCATTTCTCACCGAAGCTTTAACCCTATGTCGTTCGGCTCGCGACCGGTGGACTTCTTTGCTCTCTTGGAGGCAATGACGCTCCTTCTTGTTCATCTCGACGCTCATCATCAGCGAGAAGCGACCAACTTCCTAGCTCACCAGCGCTTGAGCGACCGCGCCATGCTAAACAAAGCCCTGAAGAGAATGGATGTAATCAGTAACGTTAGCAAGGACGTAGTGACCGAAAAGAGTGCCGAATTGAACCGACGGTTACTCGACATCGAGGCAGACGCAGCTGAGGAAAGCAGTTACACCGCCAGGAGCGTAAGAGGAGATGGCGATATGCAGGAGGGCACGAAGGAAGGCGAGGAGCTTCGCTTGCATATCCCGTACCTCAGCGTCATCAAGATTAGTCGCCCGGCCCCATCTCTCGAGAGCCGTCGCTCGAGAATGCGGCATCTCGGCCGCATCAAACTTCCCAGGTCTAGTTCCCACAGAGAGAGCCACTCGCCGCATCCAACGATGCATTCGTATCTCTACCTCATACGTCGCCTACGGATGAACAGCCGCTTAGCCATCTGCACGACATGGCCCAAGGCTCCGCGTTTTCGGGGGATCTGCCGGCATCGGGACGGCCGAACGCGCAGTTACAAGCACCCGGGTATGAGCAGTCCATGCTGCAATACCCCAGTTCTAGCCATGACAATATCACTCTGCAGCACCATATGGGACTTCCTCCCATCGCGGTCGGCGTCAATGAGTAAGCTTTCAAGGGCGTCGACACGGCGTCTTCGATAGATTAATGAGAGGAACGCCCTGTGTGAATGCTGCCGGGTTAGAGCAGTAATGGATCCAGGATCTGCTAGGGATGGCCAGTGGTCATGTATAATGAGCATTTCCTGAGCTTAATACATCCTTGCCAGGATGCACAGGAGATCTGCTACTAACGTTCATTCGCACCATCCTCACTAGGCTTATGATAGATGTGAGTACGGCAAGAGGCCGATTGTTAGTTGAAGTCGCTGCTGTCTGTTCTATGATTCTGCAAGGAGAAAAGCCACTTGACTTGCCAAAACAGGCTGGCGCGGTTCGCTGGACTACAAGTCAGACTAGCTTACAGGATGTCAAGATTGAAATAGGGTCCAGGCAACTTCATCTCCTCGTGAGGCATTCTTTCCCCATACCTCAGAGCGAGCGGGTGAACTTGTTGCAGGTTTCGAAAGGAAGGCCCGTTCTAGTATAGCCCTAATGTAGGCGGGAAGGCGTTAACGAACCCGACTTTCTGGGATCCGGAAGCGTTTTATAGCCGCCTTTAAAGACAGCCCGTTCATTTTGGTATCCTTCCAAAGCTGTAATGGAGATCCTTGATGGCCATGGACCCGAGTGTTCCGAAGCGAGTGGCCCGAATGGTGGTATTCTCGGAATGTCAGAAAGTTATGCGGTTGTGGTCATTTGGATGTAGAAATCTGATTATTCGGTGGCCCTTTAATTGCAAGCTCAAGGTATACAGCTTTCTCTACCCGTCCTGTGTCATGTCATGTATATTAGTGCTGCGAACATTATTCTGAACGTATTGTATATGCCCTAAGGGCCGCTCCTCGTTCCAGGCCGGAGACCAGCCACCTCGAACGATCCGTTCGTGTCTGCCGTCTATGCCCTACTTGGGCCTCCTCTTGTGCGTCAGACGGGGAGCAGTCTCGATTCTATCAACATAATCCAAGCTAATGTACCGCAAACGGCATCTCTACATTGCTGACGTAAGTCTACAGTGAAGGTTGATGAACACCCATACCAACGGTGGCAAGTCCATCTTTCAAGACTCAGTTTCCATAAGCTTGCATGCGGTCTTGTGGGCTTTCCAATTGCGCTTTTGGCATTCCTTGGAGCATTGCCTGACCTTCTTCCATGGACCGCAGTATCGTAGATCACTCCCATCCTCGCATTTGGCCTTCCCACACTTCGCACAGTCATCGCTGTGGCCCTAGGAAGAATTTCACGAGCATCAAATTGAGATAAGTTATCGAGGAATGGGACCGAAAATGCAGCCGAGACTGCAGCGCGCACGGCGCGTTTGGACACAGCATTCCAGTGGTCCACGCCTCCGATAAAACCAGGTGGCAAGACGCCGTTTCCGCACGAGCACAAGAAAGGTTTCACATATTCCACAGACCGCGAAGTTCCTCCCTCAAGTACTCACAGTCTAACCGATGCCCCCAAGTTCTGCAGCGGTCCACATAGGCGGGCAAGATGTGCTTCCAATTCGGAGTCCCTCGTCATCGACCTGGATTAGACTGTGGCCTCTGCACTTGAGTGCGAACAGGAACAGTCCTAGCTTATCAAGAATATCATGGTACAACGGGAGGACAGCATAATCCAGCACGATGGTACAGTTAGAGAGGTCCATCCGCACACTGGATACTATAATCGGGACGTGGACGCCACCGTTTGCCGCGTTATGAAGGCCAAACACATGCTCCCCGGGCCCCCCTACCCCCCGAACACAAAGAATAGCCCACACAGCGCCTTCTTGAGTTGCAGGCGAATCTGTTCCCCATTGGTTCGCGCTAGTCCGGGATTTTCGTGCAACAGCCGCAATATCTCCAGCGCCCGTACTCTTAGCAACACCAGTGCCTATAGAAGCATAGAATTACCTGGTCCATATACACGAAAATTTTTGTTATTTTGTGGCAACCGGCCCGATCCTTTATTATCCAAGTCGAACAGTCATTATAGCGGCCTTCGAGCGAACCCCTGTTATTCATGTCCTGGAATTACTCGGGCACCTTTACCCATCCATCCTTCTCGTTCTCAACCTTACTCTTCTGGCTCCATTCAGGCGGTTCGTCAATACCTTCTTCCTCTTCCTTGTCGCCTTGCTCCTTCGTCTTGTGAACAGAAGTCGGCTTGTGCTCCGCCGGGCTATACACGGTGTAGAGTAGCAAGGGCGTCGGACCCGTGTTGATGAACTGATGCTGTGTGCCGGCCGGCACAATGACCAAGTCGCCTGCTTTCACCTCCTGCTCCTTGCCGCCTACTTGCGCCAGGCCCGTTCCCGACGTGAACGTTAGGATCTGGTCTACGGTGTGGATCTAAGCACCATGGTAGTCAGCGCTAATCGTTGATACTTAATTTATTTATCAAATTTTATATTTCAATGCTGCAATGATAGCCTACCTCATCGCCGATGTCACCACTAACTGGTACATTCATCAGAACTAACTGGCTGTACAAACCTGCTGCGTGTTAGTACTCCAGAGGCATTGCTATTAGAGGATACTGACCAGTCCACAACACCCTCCGAAACTCAGCTGACTTCGACGGCAGAGCCGTGAGCATGTCGGGGAAGTATTGCATCTCATGCTTGGGCCGGTCACTTGAGGGAGTCGGAAAGGGAGACATCCTGGATGAACTAAAACTTCGAATAATCTTTACTGTGGAACAAGCCGAAACAGGGGACGCAGGGGCGATAGAGACCGAGCTGGAGGTGCAGACAGTTCGTCCTAGGATCCGCAAAGCTTGGAAATGCATGCCGCAGTGCATACGGCCCACTAGACGAATGATGATACCATATGGCTGAAAGAAGAATTTATAATTAAATTGAAAACAGCCTATGGATGTGGAGAAATCTCGGATAGTTATGATGTCAACCGTAAAACACGATCTTCCGACCATGACATGGAGTAATGCTACATTCGACATCACCATGATATATTCCATAATCTGGGGTTGACCCCGCTAATTGTCCTTCACATACTACTAGTATTACTACTTACTCACCCGCCTGAACTGGATAGCTAACGTCGCTCACTAATTGCCGGGCGTCTAGAATTTATTTCATTGGGTAACGCGGGTATTATTGAATCCTGACTCGTTCCAATCTCGGGTTCGTGGAATGGTTATAACAACAAGCGTGCAACGCACCGCCTAAAAATCTACTACGTATTCTGTAAGGCGTTTTCTCCTGTCCCGGTGAATAAGGGAGTGACGGGTATTGATAGCAATAAGTGAATGGCAAATTGAGTCCAACAATGGCGATCTTTCTTCGTCAGAATTACATAATCCGCTCCCACAATAGCCATGGACGAGGGGTTGCTACTGATGCTATGATGACTACCGTGCAATCTCACATGGCAGTGTTCGGCCGGGACCCTGAGCCCCTATACCTCTTTCGTGAATCCACCCCTACCTTTATATATTATATTACAAATAAACATATCCCGAAGACAATCGAAGTGAGACAAGCCCGAACTTGATCATGGAGGGCGACGTGAGACGCTCCTGGTACTGGAATTCCAATCCACGCGATTGTAATTTGGGTGGGAACTGGGATTTCGGGAAACTATGGTCTCGTGACGAAATCCACGAAATCCTACACCCATAGGATCCAGCGGCTTGTGAGACGGAAATGCATTTGGAAACCTGGCTCCCGGAGTCCACCTATCGGCATGTTGCAGTCGATTGTAATTCGAGTTACAGCATTCCCTCAAGGTATGGCCGGAGGCGTACCTGTTGTTGCGCCTTCTCCCTCGCGTCTTTCAAGCAATCATAGTTCGTTCCCCTATTTGTCGGGCTTGACAGAAGAGAAATGCGCCTCAACTCGCTTTCAACCTCTAAAGCAGACTGGATTCCCTATCGTTGAATCGTCAGTTGATATAACGTCGATGGCCGACTCAAAGAGTCCCAGTTGATACATGTCGGAGTTAGAAGGAGCACGAACTTCTATTCACCATAGCCCCTTTGTCAAAGCAAGCCGGCGTAGCCTTCGATTTATTCCCCATTGTGGTGATTGCTGCTGCTAGGCAGTTGCCCTATAGAAAGGAGACGTCTCTGAAGCACCTGTTTGGAGATTATTCCTTCTCTGTGTCTCTCCTAACGTCCCCGCCTCGAGGGCATCGAAACTGTTCGGACCCTGGTCCGTTGTGGGAACACTGAAATGACAACGCATGGGTCGACTCGGTAACCGAGTGAAATACCGTGGTAATGGAACGACAATGACTCTATCATCTTCTGTGTGGTGGTTTACTAGGCACTGGGTCAGAGAAGCAGTCCTATCAACCCCCAGAGCGATTGGCATAGGCTGGTGCGTTAGAGCTGCGCCATATCTTCAGGGATCACATAGCGGCAGGCGGAGAAGCCAACTCTGCATACCTAAGAGGCCAACGCATTGAAAGACCGAGGCACTAAGTGCTGGAAACGGATAAGGGATCCGACGAAGTGCAGTCGTTGATACGCAGGCGAATTCGCTGAAGTGGCTTTGCCTCCATATATGAAAACACCAGGCTTTAGAGTCTAGACCGCTAAACCGGGTTAATAGTGGCTCCAACGGCAGAGCTAGTGTTTTAGAGCCACAATATGTATCGAAGGCCTCTACAGTGGATCTCGACTCGTTGGCAGGTGGTGGGCTGTGGTCACTCAAGCGACGACATGTCTGGGGCTCGGCATTCCCCGTACAGGACCCTACTTTTGTTACTTCTGTGTTTATGGCCGTAATCGTTCACGACGATCAACGGGGACGGTATAGTTCGCATACGGTAGGAGGGCAGTAGTCAGATGTGAAAAAGCAATCTTTTCCCCACAGGCTACATATGACACACCGAAGGGGGTTATCGCTCAAATATACACCTATAAGAAGGAAGAGAGAGGTACGAACTAACCGGCACCAAAGACCATGAGAATAAATGGAGAAACCGACTACAGGGGTCTAAGTAGCTTGGGAGATCATGGAAGGTTTTTTTTTTTAATTTATCCCTGTTTGAGGCGCTTATGTGCCACAACGAAAGATAGTCAAGTACAGTCAGTTCTATACAAGCCTAGAACATACCGCTCAGCGGAGTAGTCTTCCCGTCTAATCGTTTGGAAATTCTCCGTCGTTTACACGCACGAACCAGGACAATCGTGATCCCCACCTGTCCCCCACCACAGCACCGGGCTGAGAGCGGCAGCTAGGGTCCCCTGGTATATAGGTGGATCTGGAAAAGCTTGGCTTTGCTAAAGGAGATCACCGCCTTACGTGTGCATGCACGGATTAGGATATAGGTAGGATAACGTCAACTACACCGCAACAACGAGGATACCAAGGTTCTTGTTAATTCGTCGCAGCGGAAATCTCGGTTCCCAAAAAAAATTGAAATCCGTTGATCTTGGCTTTCTCTTGCCGATTCGAGGATGTTAATGAGTTCACCAAGTGGCAGAAGGCTGGCATACTTGTGCACAGAGCCATATATACAGAGGATACAGCACTTATAGCAATGATATAGGATGTGCTAAGTACTGGCCTACCACTATCGCCACATCTTTTGAGTTGAGTTCTCTCAATACACGATTTCTCCACCGCCACCTTGTTGTCTGCCCTGATTTCACCGTCGTGCTAATGCTGGAAGGCTGTTGATTCGCTCTTCCTCTTGTTGATCTCTAGGCAAGTTAATCATTTCAGCTGCATGCAGTAGAATCATATGTATTCAGGGCTTTGCATAGTTGACTAAGCACTCCGCCATGCTTGTTGCGTCCGCGGGGTTGTTGAGTATTCGATTTTGTTACGCGTCTGCCCACTACCTAGGAGTGAATCATTACCGAACACGTGAGCGACGGTCCCTCGGCCGTGGCGTGCGTGGCCGTTTTGCGACTCCGAAATAGTATCGCCCGGATATCATACCGAGGGACCCGGCTGACGTGACTGTAGCATAGATAACCAAGCCTTTTCCTGCAGCGTTTCTCGATATTTTCCACGTGTTGTGCTACAAGGCATCAGCTATCTACTTTTCAGCCACTTAAAGTGAATATCCCTTCGATTGTGTAACGGGAGGTGCAGTTTCTGGGCCTTTTATACAGGTGCTGGGTTCTTCTCAGGCCCGCTACGACGTGGCTGGGTGAATACACACGCAACTTGTCAGCTAATATGGGCCGTGGTCCAGGCCGCTCTGGTGACGTACAAGATAGGCTCGCTATTCTACGGACAGACTGCATAACGTGGAGTGTCGTCGCGTTACCTGTTTTGTTGCAGGATGCAGCGGACGTGTAACAGGGTCTAGTCCATACCTAGCCATAGAAACCTAAGGCCGCAATGTGCCCTATACTCCATGATACTTCCCTATGCAGTACTAGGACCACATCCATGAAGGATATCGGCACTCACCGTATGTCGAATATGAAGAGCGACTAAGATAGGATGCTATGGGATGTTTCCCTTGACGAATCAGGAAGGTCCACTTGCCCCATATCAGCGCATTATCTAAATATAGACAGGGAATAGCGTCTGTCGGTGAAGGTTCCGGGTTATCCAACGTTGTCATGCTGTCACTCTTTAAATGATACACCGAGTTAGAGGCACATAACAACTAATAGGGTGGGGGCATGTGGGTGCTGGACGACGAAGTGAGTCTCATGGTTTTCATCATGACAACGCCATCATGCGGCACACTGAGGGTCCGAGTCGTCCGTACCAATACTGATGGATCCAATACTGACGAGTAACTCTGATCATAAAGTACCGTACGGCCATTTTGCAGCTATGTCGTATGGAGAAGTCGTGGCAGTTTCAAGTCTAGCACCATGTTGCAAAGCATGTGTAAATACTAAAATGTCTATTCTATCTACAAACGGACGTCAAATACCCTCGCGATCAATGACTTGTATCTAGGCCGTCACGGAGTATAAGACTATACCGGATCCACACGTATCGACGATAATCTTCCGAGGCAGATTGTTATGGAGCCCTGCCAGTCATCTACGCAGAATCTCCACTATACACATCTTATGTCGTAACACTGTATCCGTTACTGGGATGTGCCACGATAACTGGC
The DNA here is from genome assembly GCA_004155925.1 of Monosporascus sp. MG133. NCBI lineage: Eukaryota > Fungi > Ascomycota > Sordariomycetes > Xylariales > Monosporascus > Monosporascus sp. MG133. The sequence goes on along the minus strand of QJNX01000113.1, from coordinate 62,082 downwards.
CACCTCTTCCAAGTGACAACGCTGTTTTGGGCCAACAGTTCCTTGTTGTCAACTTCAACTTAGGCCGCAATGGCCTTTCTGGTCTACAAGAGCACTAACCCATTGATCAAATATCCCCGGGCCGTTGCATCGCGTTCGGCGGTATAAGCCGCGGTGAAGCTTGCAAGCCATGTTCTAGAATGGGCTCACTCCTATTGGATAGGAGGACAGAGTTCAGCCGCATTTACCTCGCATGGCCAGTGCATTACATCGCGTTACATCGCAGACATTTATGGGGTCGGACTGGCCTTGCCTAGTTAGTTAGGCGCGGCAGTTGGGCGCCAACTACGTTGCGTTCTCGATGCGTCCCGATGGAGGCCGAGCAAATCCTCCGCCGAATTAGATCTAGGGACCCGACGGCTCCGCGTGGTGGCTAGCGAACAGTTCTGTTATTGATCAACGGTACCTGCAGCATATCTGTCCACCTATACACGGCTGCAGTTAGGAGCATCCTGCGAGGCGTCGAATCAGGTAACCTGGTAAGCGTGGAACAACCTCATACGTCGGAGTGGCTGCGCTCACCTTTGTCGGGGACCGCCGTATCAAGGTGTGATTGGTCCCACTGCAAGAAAACCCGTCGAGAAACATGAGTATGCAATAGGTAATTACGGGACTCGCCGCGATAGAGAGATGTAGAAGCCACGTCGAGACCACTGTTAGCCGTACCCCATACGCAAGCCACGTTCTAGATATGGTTGTGGCAAAGTCCAAAATCATTATAAGAACGAAGACGTAGTGAAATTGAAACGGGACTACTTTCCCCGTCTTCACCAGCTTCACAGGGAACGCTAATGTCCCTATTAGACTATTTCGAGCCACCTTGACTGTCGTTAAATTCAAACTACAGATTTTCAAGCAGTCATCCCATGAACAACAACATGCCTTTAGGTTGGTCTCAGGGCCTTCCGACGGTCTCGATGGTTGGGTCATCCCACTCATCATCGTCGTCTGAGGAGTCGCGCAAACATGAAGCGAGTACCATGTACAAGCTCCTCAAGAAGGAGTCATGCGAGGAGTTCAAAGCTACCGTTGCGGTTGTCCGCCCTGAGAGTTTCTTTACGCTTGACCGCAAGCTCCAAACCTCGAGGTGGAAATTCTGGAAGTGTAAGCCCTCTTGTCGGTGTTATGGCACTGGCATAGCACCACTGCTAACGATACTCTCAACAGCCAAACCAGGAATGTTTGTGACGACACCAGAATGCTTGCAGCGCACTATCGACGACATCGAAGCCGACAGAAGATTTGACCGGTTGAATCTCTTCATCAGTAGGAAGATTGAAGAAATCGAGTTCCACGTCGGATCGAGTATCCAGAATCTGGGCGTCTTTCGATGTCCGCATCATCCCCGAAGCAAAAGTCGAGTCCTCATCAAGGGCTCCTCAACATACAGTTCGGTCCGACTCGACGACTGGCAGTTCCAAAGGCATCGACATGCCTTATACCTTGGCGACGGAGTCGGCATTAATGTTGATATGGCCGAAACTACATCATGGACAGAATCCGTCCCAATTCTTTCCGACGCGCAGAAAGAGGAAGTGTACGGTCATTTTCTGTGCATGAAGGAATACAGTGCCGACGGATCATTTTGGAAGCCATGCAAGCGGCACATGGCCATCGTGACAGGACTCATCGGAGGTGTTGGAGGCATGGCCCCTTCGTTCGATGCAATGGCCGAAGGCTGTTACGTTGAGTACATATTTGGCGCCACTGCCTCCAGACCATCGTCCCCGGGATCCACACTGGTCTCGGCTGCAGGCACTGCGGGCTTGCTCAAAGCCGGAGTTCAGGCTCCCATATACTTCATCAGCTGGGATACGCTCTTCAAGTGGATAAGAGGTATGTTGCCAGTTGTGTGCGGGCGATACTGGTCCTCTGTGGACAGGCTGTTACTTTTGATAGGCGGGAAGTGGTTAGACTGCCCTTCAGACACCGGTCCTGTTCGCCCAAGCCTATCTAGGGCAGGGTCGTCACGCGACGAAAAGCATGTCTCATGGACATGGAGAGAGCCAACTGTTTCCCACTTTTACGTCGAAGAGTCATTAATCTGAGGGTTATCCAGTGACAAAGAATCCAAGGGTCTAATGTCTAATGCATAATCACGAGGAAAGACGGTCGCTACAGATTTACTTTGTATTATATTTCGCTCATTACACATTTCCTTTGTCTTTTACATTCATTACGTATTTACTTTGTACAGATCAACTTTAGCTGAACTATCTCAATGAAGTCAGAGCACGAGTATGTGTGTTATCTTCATTTCTCCGTATAGAGTCTGGGGTGGCGCGCAAAATTATCATACAGTGACGAGGCCTGGAGAACACTCCGCAGCAAAGCTCCATGTAATTGCTCCATCGGCTCTGGGATATTTTCCACTTCTTTCCACTTGAAGACCGTGTATATCTCAACAGTGCCATTCGGGAGCGCTCGCAGTGAAAGGTCAGGGATCCATACCAGAACAACATATGGTGAGGTAGATGCTTCTTCAAATCTATTGTACTTGATATTTACTCCTACGCAGTTGCCGAACTTACTAGGAAGCAGTTGCAAAGCTCTTGAGGGATATATTGATCATTTGTCTGATATCTAGGAAGCTAGGAAACGGTGAACCCACTTGTTGTGGATGATCCACTGATATAGGGCTTCGGAAAGGATCAAGGTTGTTCCCCTGAAGCTCCAATTGGCTCTATAGGGGGGCCCTTTTCTGTGACAGCAGTTTAACCATTTTTATCATCATGCGGCAAGCGTTAGAAAATGTTGATTTTATGTGTTGAAATAATCAACCCCTCAGGACATATATATATTTGCCATTTTCCCATTCGCTTGACATGTGATATCGCCCATGTATATCAATTCTCGCGGCTGCAAGGTCACGAATCAGGAACAACGAGTAGGACATTGAATCATAATCATGACCCGGTTTCTGAAGCACCCCTAGCCTGTGTACCTCCGTCGTTGATTGCTCATCGTGCAGCTCTGGGGGAGCATTCATTCCTTCCCGTTGAGCAAAGCTGTAGTTATTCGCCCTCTTTTATCTAATAGCTACGCTCGAAATAATTATTTTGTACTTAATTACCTTTGGTGTGACAATACAAAGTCACAAATGAAAGCACAGTCGTGGGAGGACACCAGACCAAACTGTTCAAGGGTTCTTAGGTGTGATTTGAGCTTTTATTCGCCTCGATTAGTACCTATAACCCTTTCTCATCGTATTTCCCATCCTTCCTAAGTGTTGAATCCCTCCCAGGATCTCACACATTCATAACCCCGTACATCCATCCAAGAGATTCATTCTCGCCGCTTTCCCTTTTTTGCTTATCTATTTAACTAGAAATTTCTCCTCTTTGACCCATAGTTTAGCATCCTCCTCAACAACCTTCTTCGTCATCAACCGCCTTCCAATACTTGCTGCCATCGATCAGCCACGACACGCCCAACTCCTAACTAAGATGGAGAAGGTTAAGCCAAATATGACAGGTTTCCCTCCGGAGCTTCTAGTCGAGGTCGTGACATTTCTCCCAACAGCGAGAGACGTCCCCAGAGTCGCCATGGCGTGCAAGACGCTCTACGTAATCGTGTAAGAGCATCAGGCATCAGTCGTCTACCCTATCCTGCAGGCTACACTGGGCGTCTCTCGAATGGCAATTTATTGGATTGTGGCAAAAGACCGGGCGCTCGAACAGTATTAGTTCAAGAGTTATTTAGGTATATACGTATTCCTACACTATTGCAATCGCCCGGCATGCGGCAGCATCCGCGGGATGGGCGATACTGAGGACTTATCAGTCATCGGGGGACCAACCGAGGACTTCAGTTATAATATTGCAGATTTCTGTGCTTTCTACGTCTCCGAACGAGGCACCGAAGTGCTCTTGCCCCAGAACGACTTTACGCTGCAAATGGGGCTCCGCATCCTTGACCTTCAGGGCTGTGTGGCCTTTTCCCAGCCCTCTCTCGCGGAAGAGGTTGATCACAAGAATTCGAGCTGACTGGAACCGAGATCTTGAGACTCGACAAGGTGCTATACATTCTTGACACCATCGTCCACCTGTTACCTTCGTGGTCCTATCCAGATCCGAGCGACCTGGATCACATTGATCGAGAGCCCGTCTTTCAATATTTCTGGAAGCATTTGCACCTTGGGAGTGCCTGCAGCTCAAATTTGTCCAGGCATTGGTTACAGGTTACTTCAACGGCAATATAATCACTGTTTGCGGGATACAGCCCACTCTCGCTCGAGTTCTCGACTTCCAGATGAAGTCACAGATGATGACTGGTTGAGGAACAGATCGATGGGCGTCGAAGAATGTTGTCAAGAGTTAACGCTCCTAGCCGTAGAAGCATTGCCTTCTATCGTCTGCCACTTCACATTCCCTGAAGAATGGCGAGAAGTAATTCCCAAGGTTTAAGCCGGTCTTCCTCGCTACTATGACCTGAGAGAAACGTTGTTTGCGGCTGTCGGGCCCTTGTTCACAGTGGACACTCCCCCTTCCTACCGGATGACCCTCTCGCAATTTGGTCAAAGCCTTTCCTGCAGTGAACAGGATACCAGCGTCGCCATGCCCGGTTGTGGTATTTAGATGAGGCCGGCGCTGGGGGAGACTTCCAGCTTTTTAAAGGGATTGTAGGAATATATAACCCATATAACGCTTGAACTACTAATTAACCTAGTTCGAGCGTCCGATCGTTTGCCATAATCGAATAGGGATACGTCCAACCCAATGTCCGGGCCTATGTGGAGACGGTAGCGGCAGAGTGATGATGATCCCGGGTATTGTACCGGGCTGTGTTTATGGGATACGGGTCACATTGAGTGCTAAATTGGGCCTCGATCCCATCAGGTGAGGCCATGACAGAGATGTTCGGCGAGAGAAATCATCGTTGGCGCCCGGGCGGTTGCTGGGATCATTGGAGTTAGCCGGTTGCCGCCTAAGATAGATGCCGAACGTGAAAGCTACTCCAGCGCAGCAGAAGGCGACTATATTGTCTACGGCACGTAGACCACCACAAGCAGGCGCTTGACTTAACCGATGAGTTTATGCATAAATCTTGGAGATCACCTCGTGAGCTTAACTGCATCCCCGAGCTTACTTGTCGCCCTCTGCAAGGTGACTGATAACGAATCTGGCACGATTTTGCGCTTTTCCTTATTTCAATGTTGCCAATTTGTAGTGATCAATAGTTAGTATACATCGTAATTAAATGCCGATACGTAGCGCCAGAAAGCCGGTAATAATCCAGCTATTGCCCTATGAATGAAACAGCCCATTCAGTCCTAAGCGTACGAAAACGCTATAAAGATGTTAAAGGGTAGGTTTAATATCCGCTAGGCTCCATACTAAGTGACCAGTGCCCAGGGCTTAGGGATTACACGACTTTATGGATACACAGAGGTGTGGGTGGGCTTACCCCTATTCCAACCCCTGTTCCCACACACCCCTACCAGCATATGTTGAGAACCCAATTTCACGGCACCGGAGAAATAAAAGGTGGTCTTTGGGAAAACTATAAACGCAAATTTTATGTACTGCTAAAACTTATACACATGGCGAACCGGAAATATGGCCAGCACCACCTTTTATAACCAATCAGATCATCGTTAAGGAGGGTTTGAAACGGAGCTTGCAAGACACCGGTGGAGGACAATAGTACTCATGCTAATTCACTAATTCACGTAGACTCGCGGACAGTCAGGATGGCAAATACCACAGGATATTATAGACCAGCCACCGTGCCCACATGGACTCACCGGGATCTTCAGCAGATACCCCTCCTTCTTAAGGTGCCCATCCGACGAACATGGAAAACGGACGGGAAGAAACATGCCATATTTGGTTGCCTTATCTGAGCCGGAACAAGAATGTTTATCAGCTAAATTGAGAAGGGATAGTGGTGTAATGATGCTAATAGAGATTACCGCCGGTTAATTCTGAGAAGAATATCGGTGTCAGAGAATATGGTGCACCAGCGTGAAAGACTAGTAGAAACAGTCTCACAGAAGCCTCACAGGTAGGTAATATTAGAGATGACCAGTAACGCCTGCCCTTTCATAGGGGCATAGAACCCGATATATAAACATACAACCCCTATCTAGAAGGTTGCACTGTCCCCATCACCATATCACCTAACAATCGGTCAAGTATTCTGGGCTTTAGCCAGACTGTGCCATTAATTTCTATATCCAGCCCCGCTAATAGAGCCTCAAGAGCGATAAGGCGAACCGTCATTTATTATCCCTACTGGGTTGGTAAGAAGGGAAGAGGTCTATAGGAGCAATCTGCAGGCTTTTTATATGAGATTTCTACTACATATCAGGATCCTCTGGCGGCAGGTAAAGGCGTTTCCTATATTGGATCATGGATTCATATAAAGCTCCAGGATGCTACTTCATCGAGGATACCTGACTAGAAATGTTAAACTCGCCCCTAACATGTAGTATGCGTTTGCCGTATGCATGTCTCAGGCACCGTGCTGGCAACCGGCTCAGGTTACCTTGAGTACCAACTGTTCAAAGCCCTATTTTCTGTCTAAGGACAACTGTGCCGTCTCAGATGTCGCTCAGGGCAACAATATGTGGCTCGTTGAAAACATTATTGGCGGTTCAGAAAACTAGACATTCCCATATGAGTTCTGCATATTCATCCGACACTGGAGTGACAGCAATGGTGAATAAGTTACTGTTTTCTAACAATGTGGTTGTTGAGGCATAGCATATACATCGGTGTATCGCCTGAGAAATACTGGGAAATCGCGCAGATAACTTATCTTGTTCTAGTCTCTAATATACAATAGAACCCTTAGGTGATACAACATCTCTACACTGAATGGCGAGGTACATAGCTCAACAGGAATTTCAAACCGAAAAAGAAGCCCCGTGCCACATCATGCCTCGCACATGTCACTATGAGATAAACACGTAGACGACCACACAGGGGAGATGAAGTGGCTGTCCTATAAGAAGAAGAGGGAATGTAAAACCTGCGTGGGTGAGGATGCTACGGCCGAAACGGGAAGCGACCCTCGAGGGGGTCAAGTAATGCAAAGCTGAATGTCGAGAGACGAGAGCAATGGCAAGCTCGCCGGGACAGCAAGAATCACTGACAATAATGGTAGGACTGGCGGGAGTATCGGAGACCAACCTCGAGTGTTAGATGGGAGCACCGAAAAGGAGTGAAGGGGTACGGAACCACTACTTAGATGGAGGGGAGAACGAGGACCAATCAGACAAGCAACGTTGTGGAGACAAGAAGTAAATAAGTAAACGGACGAGAATTGGCATTCTTCATACTCATCCAATGCAGTACATATACATAAGGACTTACTCCCCAGTAATATTCGCAATTGTCAGATTCCCCAGTGACAAATATCGTAACATCAGCTTCTATGGTGTATACAGAGCTGGGTGGTTACTCGTAGTCACGGACGGCAGGGTCATTGCTTCCAATGGATGTCCATGTCATGATTCATTAATTGTGGTACGTATCATTTGTTCGAAGACAAGGTTTTCCAAGCAAACAGGACCCTACTTGGATAGTCACAGAACTGCCGTCCTAACCGACTTTACCATCGCAAGGCGAACTCAAATCGGTTAGAGGACTTAAATACATATGTGTGTAAATTATAAAGGATTTCGGAAAAGACATTGCTATCACTGACGCAAAACGCAATTGATTTTGAAACACAACTAATCAAGGCAGTACAGAGAGCAAACGAGGTACATCCTCATGCATATACATGTACTTCAAGGCATCGTAGAGCGCTAGAAGCCCTGTTTCCCCACAGGCGGGTAGGTAACTGGATAGCGGCTCACGGTGACGACATCCCTTAAGGTTAGCGCTACTGTGGGCCAGCCATAAGGGACAATGCCCGTACGGTGATGTCACAGCCATCATCTTTCATCACTACCTCCGAGGCGAGCATTCGATGTCGCAAAAAGCACGATTGCTGGCATATGTTTGCCGTGCCGTCTTTAGCGGGTGAAAGTACTATGATATCAGAAGTTACGTGTACGACACCGTTTTGCAGGTTTAACTTTTAGCTTTCCGGGAAATTTATATATATGATATGCCCTTCCTGCAACATTGCTCCGTAAATTTATATCTTCTGACGCTGCACGCCTTTGATACCCCCCCAACCCCAAGTTGATATACCTAGTTGAATCCATACCACTTTAAGCTCGACCAACCATCTATTCTATATCCCCAGTAAGCCCGTCGAACCAATCCAGTAGCCATGACTCCAGGACACGAACTTGCCGAAACCGACACTGGTGGTTCGCAGCCCTACCTACCAGGAGCGTTCCCAGAAACGCCCAGCGCCGAGTCTGCAACCCAGCACAACCAACTTGACTCCAGCCAGACTCCCCGCAGCCATGGTCTCACGGACACTGGATTGTCGGGAGAAAATACCAGTAGCTCCGACGCCCCGAGCGGAAACTACACATATCAGCAGAAGGGCGCCCCAGCCCCCGTTCCCAGGACCCAGGGCACAGACGTAGTCCCTCTCACCGAGAAGGGGACGGCAGGCGCCCCTCAGCAAGCGGCAGGCGGTGAGCGTGGATCCAATAAGCCCGGCTTCATGACCGGTGCTGATAGCCAACCTGGTAACAATCACAACAACTTCCCTACGTCGGACAGCATCCAGGGCAGGCAACCTACAAGTGCCGTTACGGCCAGCAGCGGGCCTTATTCTCAGAAGGACGTCTCTGCAGTCCCTGAAAACATCACTCGATCCCAAGATAGGCACGTCAACATCGAGGGCTCCGGTCCCACACAGGCTACAGAAGCCTCGGCGGCAGCCACGGCGGCCGGCAGCGAGCGTGACATCGACCACCACCAGCCCCGCGGCGCTGGCGTGTACAACACGGTAGTCGGCCGGGGCAGCCACGAGGAGACTCCTGAGCGACGCGGCACCGGGAACGAGGCTGCCAATTCCGAGGGGATTACCACGCGTGTGAAGGAGAGCCTGGTCGGCGCGTACAACACAGTAGATGAAACCGCCAGATCCCAGGATATTACCACCCGTGTAAAGGAAGGCCTGACCAATGCATACAACACTGTAGTCGGCCAAGGCACCAACGAGGAAACGGCCGCGGCGGACAACAACTCAGAGCTCCGGGGTCCTTCGTCGGCCCCGACATCATCGCAGCACGCGACCGGGGATGAGGCCCCCAGGTCGCAAGGGATTCCCGCGCGTGTGAAAGAGAGCTTGGGCGGTGTCGCCGGTTCCAACGTTGCCAGCTCCGAGGGGGTTACTACGCGCGTAAAGGAAGGCCTGGCCGGCGCGTACAATACGGTAGTCGGCCAAGGCAACCACGAGGAAACGCCCGGAGCGGGCCGCAACTCGGAGCTCCAGGTTTCTTCGTCGCCGCACACATCCTCGCAGAGCGCCACCAGGGACGAGGTCGCCAAGCCTGCACCGATCCCCATACGCGTGAAGGAGGCCCTGGCCGGCGCCGGCGTACACAACACCGTCATCGGCGCTGGCAGCAACGAGGAGGACAGGTCCGCCGTGAACTATCAGCGCGCGTTCCCCCTCGTGCCCTCCGAGCAGGCGTCCCACGCTCCCTATGACTCGACCAAGCAGCGGGGGGACTCGCCGTCCAAGTTCAAGGAGAACCTGACTGAGGCTGGTGTCGGAGCGGGCGCTGGTGCCTCGTCCGAGCACACTCGGGGAGACAGCAACCCGTACACGCAGAAGCACGTCACCGACATCCCCCGGGCCCATCCTGAGCGTAAACATCACCACCACGGCCGCGACGCCGCTCTCGCCGGCGCAGGTGCCACCGCAGCCGGCTACGGCGCTCACAAGTATGCCTCGCACGACGACGAGAAGCAGAGGCCTACCCAGGACTACGCTTCATCTTACGATGTCGGCAACCCCTACACGCAGGAACACCCGTCTACCCCATCGGGGACGGAACATGGCGCGACGTACCTGAACCACGGCCCGTCCGGAGTATCTGCTGGTACGGGAGCCTCTGCCGGTTACGGCGTCCACGAGACGACTGGCCGTGACGCGAACAGCACGGGCTTTAACAACAGCCCATACGCCCAGAAGGACGTCTCTGCGGTCCCCGAGGGAAGTTCCACCAGCGGTCATGACTCTCACCTCGGCCGTGACAACACTGGATATGGCAAGGGTCCATACACGCAGAAGGACGTCTCCGCCGTCCCGGAGAGTGACTCTACAAGCTCCCACGCTGGTCGCAACGCAGGCCTTGCAGGTGCTGGTGCAGGAGCAGCCGGATACGGCGCCCACAAGTATGCCCGCCGCGATGACGACCTCTCAAACACTACGTCCTCCCAGCACGAGCCCACCGTGACAACCGGCACAACGGAGGGCAGCGTGCCCGCCGAGACCAATGCCCACACCCGGGGTGCGGGCGCATACACGCGGGCCGACCCAACTCCCCAGCACCACCACCACGACAGCGCCAAGTACGCCGCCGCTGGCGCCGGAGCCACCGCTGCGGGTGCAGCCGCTTCTCGCGCGCACCAGAAGGCGGCCGACGACGCTAACACGACACGTAGCAGCCCCACGGGTCTACGCAAGCCCTCGGCCTCGGCGCAGGGCGGCAATGGCAACGACACGGCCCCGACCCGCAGCTCCGCCGACTCTAGCCGCAGCGGCCAGTACAAGGTACTGTCGTCGGGGACGCCCTCGGGCATCAACCTCGACAACAAGCACTAGGTCGGTCACGTCTCGTCGCGGGATCCATTAATCAACCGATGGTTTTGTACTTTTGGGATGACGCGTTACGTCGTTATGAGTATGGCGCGCTTGCAATGTTTCGATTTTGGACGGTTGTTACTTTTCTCTGGCCTAAGGAATAAGCGAGGAGGAGGGCCCACCAGTATTGTTAATGTACAGTATCGTGTAGAGCAAATGATGACAATGAGCTGCATTAGACCATATTATGGCATCTCGTCTTCCCACATGGGTGATCCCGGCTGAAGAATGGATCTCTTAAGTAGGACATGCGGCAAGCATCTCAGCAGCCGCATCAACTACGTCTGCTTTAGTGATCTCGGGTATCCGATAAAGGGCCCTAAGGCGTCGGTATAACAATTTTTAACAGGTGGGTCAAGCATTCCACCAATCATCGCAAATCGGCCGACCGACAGTACTGTTAACCACGTAGATTTACTATTCCAGGCAACCCGCCGGCTAGCAGTTGTTAAAATTTGGTGGTGCTGACGCCTTGTGGCCATCTAGAAGATATCAGCAAAATCAGATCCAGATACAGAAATCTCAATGACAGTAATCGTAGTGAATAGCCAACGGGTTGCATAAAATGCCTATCATGATGTATAATGTGCTATGTGACAGAATGTACCTATTTGCAAAACTCCGATTCCATCTCCTTTCCTCGTGCGTACGAGGGCAACGCTTTCTCGAAAGCCAACAAAGCCACCAACGCCAGTGAATAGGTATTTCCGCCCCGCTTTCAAAACGCGATGCAATGAGATGCAGTAATCCCTTTTCTGACCTATAGCGCCTAGTGGGAATAATAACGACACCTCCCGATGAATCGCCTGCGCTAAAAGTGCGACACAATAGCAAAAGAGGGCATATCAGCTGCATGTATACTGGCGGTTATGGTACGGGGTCCCTTCACCACCGGACGCTCTCGTCCGCACTCATGCTCTCGTCCTCGGTGCCGTACCCTAGCTCTTCCGCCTCATCCCTGGCTCTGCGCACGGCTTCCCACTCGGCATACATGGACTTATAACCCGGGGGCTGAACCCATTTCTGGATAAGCCCATGCTTCCGCAGTCGCCTTCTGTGTCGCTTGCGCTCCCATACATCCATGTATCGCTCGTCGTATTGGGTGAAGTCGGTATTGGTGATCCAGTCAGAAGCTTCTGCGGCTAGATCGCCAAGCTCTTCTCCGATCCAGAATACCCATTTTCTCCCCTTACCCCCGGTTGCCCATTCATCAAGCATGAAGGGCATTGTATATGGGTAATATGGTTCGTTTGGCGACCAGTCGCATGGGACGGTAGGCGTACATAGGTATTCAACGGCATATTGATGAGAGAAGAGTAACTCTAAAGGCCACCAGATGGCCAAGAAAATCGACAGGATACCGAGTGGCGTCAGCTTGAATTTGGGATCTCTGCGCCACAGACGTGGCATGGAAATCAAGATGGCACCACAGTCATGGCACGGTGGGGGCTGTGATTTGGGAGCTTCGAGGCCAGCAGAAACCTTAGGCGCCTTATGCTCGCTGTGAGCAACCCTATCTTCAAGGCGTTCAATGCCTTGTTTTGCAGAGCGAATATCTGTTAGGAGACTCTTCAGCGATTTGCTCATCCGAGTGTAAGGCTCTACTTCTCGCTCACTGTCGGCCAGCTCCGGCGGGTTAGGATCATCTTCGACTTTGAGCGTCGTTTCCTCGACCATCTGCTCCAGCTCTTCATGATCGATCTCGTGTCTAGCGAGACGCTCATCGAAGTCCTCGAGGGTCGAATCGTCGATTTCGTGCCGGCGTAAAATAGCACGGAGGTCTTCCTTGGCTGATGCAGGTTTGGCGGTGTTGATCAAGGGGCGGCGTCGTCGTCTGCAAGCAGATCTAGAGCGACGCGCCGTCGGAACCGAGGAAGATCTTGCCTTGGATACCCCGGCAGACATAGGCCCATCACTACCTTCACGTTTGACTGTCCGCTCTACTGGGGCTTTGAAGGAGCCCCGCTCGCGTACCCTGCGCAACACTTCTGAGGTCTGCAGAATGCTGTCTGAAGCGACTTTATCGCTCAGGTCATCATCCTCCTTAACCTTGATAGTTGCAGGGGTCTCGACGAATGCGCCAGTTACACGCGGTGTAGGGAGTGTTAAGGGATCGACTTTATTGGGCCGAGGAGTTTCTTCTTCCGTTGGTTCGGATAGGAGAGGGGATGGTGCTCGGACAGAACCCTTCTCAGAGTAATTATCAAGAGGAGCAAACAGTTTCATTTCCGCCTCGATGCGGTCTGTAGGATCGACTTCAGAGTTCGGCTTGCTTGCCCGCTTATCGTGTAAGGAATCGGAAGATGCGACGCGCTTAATGCCGACAAATCCCACCGATGGTCTCTCTCTGGAACTCTTAATCTCTAGATTTCTGGACCTCCTTTCTTCTCTAGTCGAGCGGGGTCGGCTGCTTTCTGTCTCCTCCAACTTCGGCTTAAATGATGTCTCAGCGATAGGTGAGCGTCCTCCTATATTGTCTGACTGGACCGGTAGCGGAGGACTCGCGCTAGTCGCTCTCGCAAGTCGGCGAAGTAGTTCCTGAGAGTCGTTCTGGGAAGATGGATCACGCACGACGTTGTTGTCCTTGGCGGAGACATCATCATGTGCCTCAGTTTGACCTCTCTTTCTTTCGGTGAGTGAGCGGCTTAAATTAGTGCCTGGGGGGTCTCTCAGCGTTTCCTTTTTGGGACCTTGAGCCGGCTTGTTCTCTGGAATGTCCGTAGGTTTATGGCTAAGATTCAAGGGATTCCTGATGCCATCATTGCTTGACTGCCTGCCCGTCTCCGGCGATTCTGAACGAGCCTCCGAGTTTTTCATTCTTATCTCGTCAAGCCTACTAGTAGCAACGGCTCGCTTAGAAAGGGCTTCCCTCTCTCGAGCCCGTATCTCATCGAGCTTTGTATTCCTTCTCACCGGTGGGCTCAACGCGTCTTCTGGCAACGGAATCCTCTCAACTTCAGCTTCTCTTTCCCGAATCTGGTCAAGCTTACTATTACTACGCCGAAAAGTCGGGATTCTCTGGTTCTGGGGGCTGCCTTCTAGATTTAAGGGAGCAGACTCGCCATCAACTTTCCTCGTGCGGATGCGTGGGCTGTCGGATATCTGCAGATCTCCAGCCGTAAAGTCCGCGTCCAAATGCCAGTTGAAGCTCTTCTCCGGTGACATATCATCCGCATGTGAAACGGGAGACGGGGATTCCTCACTAGCAGCGGACTTCAATTCGATAGAAGGAATCGGATTGTCCTGCCTTCCTATACCCAATCTCACTGGTTCACCACCAGGTGTTGTAGAGCCCAGGGGAACCTGTCTTCCCGTGTTCCTTGTGGGGGTAGCATTCCACTGGCCTGTTTCGCGATTTCCAGGGCTCGTTCCTATGCCGCTGCTACTAGATTTTCTAGCAAAAGCATGGCTGGTCTCAGAGAAATCGGGTCCGGCACGGTTCTTGGCAAACAATCCCTCTAGCGGACCCGATCCTCGGCTGAGCTGATGATTCTGATCGAACCGCTGCAGCTGTTGACCAAGCTCACTGCCTCTTCTGCTCCAGTGGGTATTCTGGGGTTCCATGTCGTTGCCCTCGTGTCTGGCTCGGTAGGTTCGTGGTGCAGGACTAGGAGAGGCATCGATGCCTCCGTTCGCCTCAGCACTTGCCATATTGAATGCTCGATTCAGATCTATGGTGCCATCGTCTGCTTCTTGTTCTTGGGCTAATTTGAAGGCTGATTTCAGGCTCATGGGCCGTCGGAGGGCGGATGGCTGCTTCTGCGAGCGACTATGTTGGCTAGGACTGTTCTGAACGGTGCTATTTAAGGGAGCGGTCGACTTAGGGCGAGGTATACGTGTTTCGCGCGGTGATGACTCGTCGGTGTGGCCACCAGAAGCACTGTTTATACTACTACGTCGGAGCTTGTAATCGGAGGGATTTGTAGCGTTTGCGAGTGTATGGGATCTCTGATGGCTGTAGTTGTTGCCTCCTGATACGGGAGGCCGGTAGCCTCCTTCGGTATCAGATGCGACAGTATTCATATTCTCCTTTAGCTCAGGGTTTCCCATGCTCTTTCTCGAATTCGGGCGGTTGCCGAAGGGTTGCGCGGAGCTCCTTCGACCGTTGGCGTTGGCGGAAAGAACTTCCGAGGACCTCGACGAGTTACGATCCATGTTTCCAGAGAAGTCATCAGATGCGAAGGGGAAAGAAGGAGAAGGTGAAGATGAAGGCGAAGGTGGGCGATGACGTCTGGATAGAACCTTAAATCAAGCGGATAGCCGCATCGTGTCTTTCTGATGGGTTCGACTTCGCGCGACTGGCAAATACTGCGAGGTACCAGGTTGGTTTGAATTGAAATCTATTGTAAGAATGACGAAAATAGTAGATGAGATCAGAGAAATTTGGGCAGAATCTGAGAAAGCGTTGCTGGAAAATATACTTGGAATAAATTCTGAGCCGATGATGAGTTAAGCGATTGCGAAAGTTTTATTCATCAGGTCGCGCGACTTGCAGTCCATTCAACATTTGACATTCACATTTACATTTGGAAGTCGCGTCTTTCAATGTTGCTGCTGTTGCTTCCAATTGCGATAAGACCCATACGAGACGCTAAGGCGCTTATCAGCTAAAGAATTGCCCCACCATGCCCCGCTAACATGTCATCCACTAGGCCGGCTTAGGCTAACTCCCGCAAATGGTTGGCCTCTCATATCCAGCTTGCCTTTTCGCTGGTGGCAGCCAGCTGTCGGTCCGTCAATCGGGTCGTCGGTCCGTCCATGATCAGTCCGATAGCGCTAGTCCCCCCTATTCATAGCCCCTATTGCCAGCCCCTCTTGCGAGCCCCTATTGCCAGCCCCTCTTGCGAGCCCCTATTGCCAGCCCCTCTTGCTAGCCCCTATTGCTTGCCCATATTAGCAGGCTTTATGAGCGGACTTACTGGCTTCACTCGTTAAAAACCTGAACAAGCACCATTCATAAAGGGAATTTTGGCTCATATGGTTACACAACGTTAGTAGACATCCTCACACAAGATTTGCGTTGCGCCACGGGAATTGGTAGTAGAGCACATACCATTATCCGCATACGGTACGGAAAGGCGATGAGCTACCCAAACGAAAGTAAATGTTACCGAGTAACACTGAGCAAGTGGACGCCGAGTGGGGTATACGAACTCCTCCGGGACCAATACCAACCAAAACTCAGCAGCCGCCAACCAGACAAACTACCAAATATCCACCACGATAACGCCTCAATATCCCGGGCCCTACGTCCTAACTCCAAACGAATACCAGACCAGAAAACCGGAACACCTAGTCTCGCCCTGGACTCGAATGCGCAGCAAGAACTCTAACGGCCGATTGAGGCCAGCATGTAGATGTCAGGCTTGACATATTGATCCCGCTCGTCCTTGTTCGGAACGGTAATGCCGACAAGGCACTCCACGTGCCCATTGCTGTTGATAACGTCTCTGTAACGGCGGTTAATCGACTTGACCGTCTCCACTAGCACATTATGGCGACAAAAGTCGGCGTAGTCGTCGGCCCCGCGACGGCAGACGATCGCACCGCCCCTCTGGAAGTCACGCTTTTTACCGAGAGCCCTGAAAGCCCGGTAGACGGCGTTCGCCGAGTCGTCGTTGTCTACCTCGGTGAAGCCACAATAGGTCAGCGTGCTGAGATCCCCGCCGGCCTTCTCGTAGTTGTCGAGGACGATCTGCGCCGTGGCACCGAAGGGGGGCTTATTCGGGATTTTCGAGGTCCTGATGTAGTGCGTGATGTACGCGCCATACAAGGGTGCTACGGAGTAGGTGCAGGCGATCTGGTCCCCGGCGGTGAGGTTGTACGTGGTCCACGATTGGTTATCAGACATGTTGACGCCGATGTGTGCCAGCGCCAGATGGATATGCTCAACCTCATATAGGTACGGGTGGCCCAGAGGTACCCTCGTCAAGCCCATCTGCTCGATGGTGACTCTAGGTTGTGGCTGTTGAGCTGACACTACAGTGGCTTGAGTCAGTAGTAGGTCTTTTAAGATAGCCAGCGTTAAATAAGGGGTCATAAGACATGTTCAGGGGTCATAGACCTTCAAGAGACGGAGTCGTAAATAGTTGTTTATGGATTGGGTAGGAAGAGACCAGAGTGACTCCAGATAACTTACTCGTAGGTGCACTAGACAGTAGGGGTACTCCTGCATAAGCTAAGGCGTTGAGAAGCTATATTTCTGAGAAGAGATGTGACGTTCGCGGCTTAGCATATGTAGGCTTGATCGCTGGTTCGTAAAGCCATCTACTCCCGCGATGAAGTCGAGCCTTATAGCATGGTCTCGGGGAGGCTCTGGTAGTTTTCTCCATGTTGATTCCCATGATTCAGTTGGTGCCAGACTATGAACAGGATTTCCCAACGGTGAATCACGGGCAGGCTAAGTCTGTTAAATAAGACGAGGAGCTTGAAGCGTTTCCCGTGATAGGGAAGACGAGAAATGTCATGTTCGAAGTGTTGTGGCAGTCTTTACTTGGACTGGCTTGATGAGATCGGACTCCTTCTCAACGTCGGTAGGTGGAGTAAAGCTATCCTCTAACTAAGGGGATATTATATCCTCCACTCTATGTTCCCGTTCGCTATGTTATGAACCGGTCAGATCTATTGGGCAAGTTAAGAGAAGCATATCTAAAGTTACCGCAAGTTCTCTCTCGCCGCCGTAGTACTATGCAGCAAAATTGAATGTATTGCGTTTGTCTGGAACTAGGCTCTATTACGGGACAGGCTTTTCGAAATCTACATCACAATCCCAGAATTCTGTGAGGCTTCAGACAAAACGCATGTTACGTTAGTATGGCTTTAAACATACACACCAGCCATAGTCATAAAGGAGAACTCGTCTCCTTACTACTGGGAATTCCTTCCCCGTCTTCTTTTACTCACAGAGAAGGAAGCCTAGGTAGATCTGTGGAGTGGTTGAATCGTTATTTTGAAGATTCCATACTTCGTGGAAACGATTTCGATCTGGAACAAACAAGGAGCCATTCGCCAATTCAGCATTACCAATGCGTCACAAATTCCCAGCCAGACATTGCCGCGGCAGTGGGCAGCTCAATAAGTGATTCACATATATTGATGTAGCCGAACACGTTGTAATAGGTCGCCCGTCCGATATCATAGCCGGCATGCTACGTCACCCAAATGTTTTTGGCCGCTTAATCACCACTTACTTGGTATGGTTCACTCTTATAGTTTAATTGGCCCGCGATACATACCATAATTATACACTCTAATAGGTCGCTCAACCTATCGAATTTATATTTACTCGATATGAGAGTCCCCTCCGTGGCTATGACGGATGTACGTTCCCTGAGTTGGAGAAGACCCTTAAGGATTCGTCTTAGTAATCGTCCGCCTAGGCCTTGGTTATGTCAGTGGTAAATGGTTTCCCGTTGAAGAACCAGCATCGATTTCACTGGGTCTCGCCTGAAAAAGAGGCGAACGAGTAGTGAGTATGTCGCAGAATAGGGGTAAGTTGCTTAGTCATCACGCCCAGGGTCCTGTAGGCACCCAATAACGTTGTCCCGGGGCTCCCACACTATATATAGAGCTTTCTAGCCACCACTCTCTAGAGCCCTGATGAAGCATGACAATTTACACTTTCCACACCTTATGCAACCTTTCCTCGCGATCAGCTTGACTGTGACAGAGGAAGCCGGTCTTTTCTGACCATCAGCTAATGTTGCTAACCTATACTCTACTGTCAGGGGCTTCGGTGTGGCCTTCCGGACAGTGGTTCTACGGTTCTATATAGGGGCTTCCACACCCACCCCGAGAGTTAGGAAGGACAGGCGTTAATGGTAACCTATATTGCTATCTAACATCTAATCTCCTGCCTTTCACTATGTGCTACCATTTCACCTGACATCTACGTGCGAAAAAGATCTCTACAGATGCAACCGTACATAATTAGAAGACTCGGAGGCTGTGCTATATCTTTTGCGCATTATTAAGGCAGGGCTCATCAGATGGTGCTTGCTAATGGCCGGAGTCCTCCCACACGTGCGCTGGCGATGGGATATAGCAGATCGCATTCGGCTTGTCTACTGCGTATGCGGTTGGGGAGTGCTATATCCACGGGTTGGTGCGTCTGAGGCGAACTATAAATGAGCAGATATATGCATACACGCTCATCTCCTCTACACATGAATGTACTCTAGGCTGTTCTTTTCTACAGCCTCTCTTACCTAGGGTATCACAACCTTCTTGCAGCCAAATATTTTCTTCGTACTCGCCACCTCCTAAGGCCTTGGCACAATGCAAGGACTGGTTTTCCTTTCTTTTGCGGCATCGGCATCAGCGTCAGCACTACAATGCAAGACGCTGAGCAGCCGTGATTCGATACCGTGGCCACCGCCGTGACCGACAAAATTATCGCTCGCCGTGCCCGGGCCTGAATGCGCTCATCAGCCACCACGGCTCTCCGTAAGATGCCTTTTCAACCTATCCAGCCTCTGCCCGACGAAACAAAGGGGGAAAAAGAGATGAACAAGGAAGAAAAACCACCGCAAGGATCCAAGTAGACTAGCATGGAGGTTCCTCCTGCGATAAGATGATGAGACCACACCACGGCCAAACTCGACTATCCAGAACTTTGCCGAGGCGATCCACGTAGCCCACAACTGGAACTTGACGTATGGCAGCGCGCGCGCCGCTGTCGCGTTGGCGCCCCTGGGCCTCGGCCCGAACAGGGACGTCATCAGCCTCGAAGACCTCAACTGCGCCGGCTAGGCCCCACGGAGAACTGGGTTTCGCTGACGCGTAAGAACGCCGAGACGGGGCCCCTCTGACGCAGGACTCGGCGCGGCTGCGGGCCTTCATGGACGGCAGCGCAAGGGGTTCCGCGACCGTGGAGTCGGCGGCCTGGTCCCGCCTGCGCGTGCAGGAGGAGTCCGGGCCTCCGTTCCTGACGGCGGCGCAGGCCGACACGGCCCGGACGGACGTCGGCCCCGTGTTGCTGCTCACGTACCATAATAGGCCTTCGTCCAGTCCGTTCGTAGGCTCACTACACTAAAGCCAGGGTATGGCCTTGCCCTTCGAGGGGCTGCCTGTCCACCTACTACCCTAACTCCACGGGCGGCCGGACAGCGTCTACCTCGACAGGGAAGCGTATAGCGTTCATCTCCGAGGGGTGTGCCTGTAGCAAATAATGAGACGCTCTATTCACAGGCCTCCGCAAGAATCCCCCGTCCCCTTCTGCTTCTTGAATCTCGTTCCCGTCCAATTGAGGTTCCCTGGGATCTAGGATGGGTGCTGGGTGCCGCTGAACCTCCTTGGAGAGCACATGCACTTTGCGATAGAAACAGACCACTGCTGAAACTAATCCTAGGATGGCTGCCGCTAGCGCAATAGCAATACCTGCCCACGCTCCGGAGGACAATGCATTGGTGGGTGAGTGGTTTGATTGTGGAGGATTCGCTGGCGAAGGCTCTGGGGACGTCCGAATAGTCGAGTTGCCATTATCGGTACCGTTGCAGTACAAGTGGTTTATGAAGCCATCACGCACTTGGGAAATGGGCTTTGAACAGTTAAAGTCCGAATTCCAAGCCTCAATTATGACCGAGTCGTGAACTTGGGTTAAAGATGGGAAGATATTCGAACCTATGGACCTGTATCCTCATTTAAAGTAGCTGATTTATTACGAAACGACGTATGTATCGATATATCCGTTTAATGGATATATTTAGCATATTTTGCCTTTCAGACATAGCTAGGAAGCATAGTGTCGACATTAGCTGGGCATCGATATCATCGAAACATTTGCAGAACTTCCATGCGGATTGTGCACTTCGTGTTGATAGTAATGATCAAGTGACTGGCCGTTTCTAGGCTAGGGAGACCATTCGAGCTGTGGATCATATTTTCGAAGTTTGCGTATCCTACGACCGACTGCATTCCATGGAATGAACTAGGTGTTTGCACAAGATCCTTGGACGGTGAGGTTAGATTGAAGTTCGGGAATGGCGAGGCTTAATAGGTTGGATGATACGTTTGTAAAGATAACAAATCCGATATCCTTCAATGGCTGGCCAAAGCCAACTTTAGAATAGGGGACATAGTTCCAATCAGATATGTCATGGATATAGCCAATTCCAACACGCTTTCAAGGTTCGGCAATCAGCCACCGGGTTCCGAAGTACGAGTCGTTCATGGACCGGAGAGAAGACTGGGGTGAGGGTGCAGAAAGTCCCGATCAAAATGTTGTAGAGGTCCAACGTGTACATAGAGCCGTTGACTTGGCCGACATTGGTTGCATTGAACGCGACGCTAGAAATGTGCCAGGGATTTTCTGATAAAAGACTTCTTTCAGAGAACTGTGGAGCGGACCACTAGTCAAGTTGCTGGCGCTTATGCTGCTTAAATTCAGCGGTTTGATGCCGTCGCTCCCGGTCACCATAATATCCTCAACAACAGCCCCCTTTGGGAAGGTGATATTGCCACTCGGATCTTCGAGATGTATGCTATGCATAGAGTTACAGCAGCGCATCCGATTAGAAGCTGCATCAAGCTCGTCTTGACTTGAAAGAGTCAGGGCCTCATTCGAAGAAGTGATACATCCGGGACAGTCGACGAGATCTGCCTTTTGCGTCTAGTTAAATAAGGTATTTAAGGTGTCCACCTGTGAGCAACTTCATCCATGACACTATTGATTGGTCCACGACCAAAGCTAGCCTTGAAGTCAAGGCAGGCAACTATGCGAAGAGAAGGGAAGTGTCTCGGGACTTTAGGAACGAGAAAGAAATCCGATCATGGGAGACATTATATATCCGCAGCAAAGAAGAGAGCCGGCAAAGGGTAGAGCAAGCGGTTGCACAGCTTAAACGGCGCCATGCAGAACTATTTTGGGGATGTTACTACACGAAACGCCACCATCACGGCTCCGTTTCGGCGAATCTGCTCAGGGCTGCACACAGAATAAAGTACTTGAAGTTGATATTCAACAGTATAACAAAGCTTTATCTTAACTCAAATCATTATATATCGGATAGAGAACCCCAAATGAGCTGCTATACAATCGCAGTCGGGTATTGGGCAGTAGCAGTGTCAGGGGGGACGATGGAGTGCAGAGGGAGAGGCAGAAGGAGTACGCTAGACGGTGGTTCCTAGTATACATGAATAGATGACCGTCTATTCCCGGCTCTTAGTTATCTGGGTGCGAAGCCCCCCTGTATTATACAGGAAGAACTCCCGCGGCTGGATTGTTATGACCCAGAAAAGGGGGTCAACCTTAGCGCCTGATAAGGAAGCGCGTCCTGCGGTTAAGAGTAAAGATAGGACACGGGGGAGACTTAAGGCCATACCGGTGAAGGAACAATTGCGTTGACACTGTATCAGTCAACCCTTTGCTATAAATTAATAAAGCCCCTTATTTTCAACGTGCTAGTCTAAGTACACGATAGCGATGGAGCTTATAAAGCAGCGCCGAGGCCTTGGTCAGAGACCGTTACATTTGTACCTACCCCTGAGTCTGAATGCGAGATTGCACATAACAAGCTATACAGCTAAATGAACACGGCGCCTAGCGAGCCTGCCTGCCCGGGAATGGGATGAGGATCAGGCGCGGCGGCCACGGAGAGTTACTATAACGGCTGACGGAATGACAAAACACTTAGTAACACCTGTCACTGCACGCTTTCCTTAAAATGGGTGATCTAACGACCTATCTCTGTAGGAAAAGCTAGTCCAGTGTATTCTGATATTGTTTTTGTTCCTATTGCTGTTGTATTATCAATCGGGAGGTCTGGCTAGGTAGGTGGCTTCCTATATACAGGCACTAGGGGGGCCGCACCTGTCGAGACAGCTACATATACAGGAATAATGCTGCGGATACTAATCTGTGGAAATGTAATAAGCGTCAGGCGGCGAGAATGTCCAGGTCTCGCCGCCAGCGGCGCACCCACCACCTTCCATACAACATCGCCTCCAACCCCCTTCTAGGAAATCTTCGCCCCTGAAGCCTTAAAGCTTACGCAGGCCAGAGGCTTCAGGTCTTGGGCTAGCATTACACCGACCAAATAACCACCTTCTTCATTTACATCCCATCTTAACGTACACGTCGTTGTGTATTCAGATCAGCGTCTTAGTCGCCTATGTACAACCCCCGGCTCTCTGAGGATGCCTATTACGATGATATAAGGTCTTGACTCTTTCGCGTCCGGTGACGCCTATCTACGGATCCGCCATAATTCCAGAATTTTAAATCTCTGCGCGGCCCCGGGCCTCTCTCTAATCTGGTGCAAAATCATCAAAGACACTCGCTAGGGATGCTTAAATTTTATCCCCTTCCTTTTCCTCCGGAACCGGCTCTTTCGCAAAACGCCCTTCCATTTCTGGAAACCCCCTCCTTTCAAATCAGAAGCGAGAGGTTCTAATGCCGCCTTTGTAATTGTTGTCATCAAGTGGGTCAGGGTATATCAATTACTCACTCGCCATCAACCGATCAAGATTCCGTAAGCATCTTCCCCCGACCCTTAGATAACGCCGCCCAATGCTTTCTTGATTTTATCCAGTTGACCTTTATATCATTAAAGGGTGCTTTCCGGCGCGCCCTTATGTACACACCGCATCCACTGGACATTAGATCATTACCACTCGCGAGCGGGCTTTCGCCGTGTCCTAAAGTAATCATAGGTCATGGGGTCGTGAGCCGGGGGAAGGTTGTCTTCTTCTTGAGGCAGACCACCGTAACCCCGGGGACCCCCGCCTAGCATGCCTGCGCCACCTGGCGCTCTCATCGACGCAGGTGCGGCAGTTGGCATTGCTGCTGCGTTGCCCACCAGACCAGCATCGCTGTCGTTGCCATGTGTATACAGCGGGCTCCGAGACCGGCCCATATCTGGCTGCGTGACATATGGGCTTCCCATCGGTTGCGAGTACATACTAGGGCCGGGACTATCAAGCCTAGGAATCGTCGGGGTGCCGGTGGGACTAGCGGTTCGCGGCATGTTCGGAATTCCGGGACTAGCGGGTCTCGAGTACGATTCGCTACCATTCCACATGCTCCCCGGCGTTCCCGGGCGCATCATATCCGCCGGTCGGCCATATATCTCGCCACCACCATGCTCAGCTGCAAATTCAGAACGATTCTTGTAATACTCAAAGTCAAGGCGCGATTCAGGAACGAGTTCGAATCCCGGTATCGTGGCCAACTTGCCCGGTTTTCCCGCTGTCATAGACCCTAGGACATATGCGTCAGAATATCCAGATATTGACATGGTATCTCCGGAGTCGGCTTCACGACCGCTTGACAGTCGGCCCTTGTAAATCGAGGCAAGAATATTCTGAGCCTTCGCGTGCACCATGGGCGTAATGAGCGGCTTGTAAAGTGCGGGGTGGCCAAACCGGGAAGCGAGTCGATTGTCTCGTCCGTAAGGATCTTTCGGGATGGAGCTTTCCATGTGCTGGACACTGCGAGTCGAGTAGTAATAGATCTTGTCGTCAAACGCCTTCGAGCAATATAGCTTGAAAAGAACCATAATGACGGGAAGAGGTATAACCGCAAGGGCCATCTTATGTGTTCCGTCACCACGTTCCCAGACCGCCAGCCAGATGACCACATTGGATAGGATTGTACCGAAAACGAAACGGTTGAACAAGACCCGCCAAAACAAGCCGCCGGACTCCGTCTTCGTAACGAAGATGTACAGTAGAAGATATTTCTTGAGCCATACATCAATAGAAAAGTACAGTGCCGCAGCGGGCAAGACTAGAGGTTGGATCCCGGCGAAACACAGGGCGACGGTCGAGTAGAACAGGAAAAAGTTATAGTAGCTGGCATAGTCGAACGCGGGTGGCGCAGTTAACTCGATCAGTTGCCTTGGGGTGGGATTCGAGAGCCTGCGCATGAAGAATCCCCATATAAGGGTCCAGAGTTGTGCCAGATCGATAGCAGCACCGAGATTTCTCTGCAGCAGCCAGGTGATCCAGAAGGGAGATATGGTGCAAAGGGAGATGAACAAGCCGGAAGGGAAGTCCTGGGACTGATCCCTGAAGGCTTGCCACAGGTCGGAGCCCCTCTGAGTCTCTTTAACCACGGTTGAAACGAATCCCCATATAGTACTAAAAAAGGAGAAGACGACAAGATTGTTGAAGACGAAGAAGGCATAGAGCTTGGCAACGACGTGGCGCTCGCGTCCGGTTTTGGTTCTGTCGCCCGCTCTGATCGAAAGTCGACGGAATATAATCGGAAGAACCAGATAAATTAGGGAAGTGAGGGCCGGTGATATGACACCCTGGACGATAGACCAGAAGCCAGTATTAGCCGAAAGGGAGGTTTGAAAGGCCTCCCACACTAAACCCAGGTTGTTCAGATTGACCAGGAAGACAGCGATCAAGGCGTTGGGTGCAATCCAACAGACAGTCAGGAGGGCAATCCAGAGGTTGATTATGATTGACCGCCAGCTCCTCTTAGACGGACTGAGAGGCATATTGTCCCATATGATATCGTTGGGCCGGGGAGCAAGAGTCACAGTAGTAC
Organism: Monosporascus sp. MG133; assembly: GCA_004155925.1. Lineage (NCBI taxonomy): Eukaryota > Fungi > Ascomycota > Sordariomycetes > Xylariales > Monosporascus > Monosporascus sp. MG133. Next base: position 36,818 of record QJNX01000113.1, on the reverse strand, counting down.
CCCGAGGTTTCTTCTTCCGCATGGCATAGGCGATACCGTGAGCCTCGGATATGTCGTCATAACTAGCAAATCCATACGGGAGAGTGTTTCGTTTGTCGATGCTTTTCCGTGCTTCTTTGATTTCTAATTCCAGCTCCTTGATCCTCTGCGTCAGGTACTCGATAGCGTCTACCTTCTGGCCCTTGGGGTACGTGTCGTACGAGGGATCCTTCTTTGACGGGTAACACATGGGTCGAGAGGCCGGTAGGTTCTGGGGATCCTTCAGGTATTTGGCGAGCACACTCTCGAGTTTCCGGACAGTGTGATCGTGTTGTTGGATAAGGTCGGGTAGGTGTTTCACATTCCGCGCGATAGCCGTCCGCGAAAACGAGGACTGGGGTATGACCGAGTCGATAATCCTGGCAATGCCCTCGTCGCTGGCCTTGTCCTTCGGAATATCGTACAACTGTGTATTGATTAGTAAACTGCAGACCAACATCAGAGTGCAATCGGCGGGTCAGCGTTACCATCAAGGTCCGGGCGTGTAGACTGCGCTGATATTCCTCACTTTCGAAATAGATGCGGCGAAGCTGCAGAACTCTCCTATAATTCCACCACAAGAAGCCGCAAATGACGCAGTTGATGAGGTACGCCGTGATGACCAGCCCCCAGAGAGGCCGATCCCATACTTGGGACGGCGTCAGCCTCATAAGCCATGTCTGGTTTTCGTCGCCGCTATTCCGAAAATAAAAGATCGGTACAAGAACGCCACAGCCAAGAAGGGAAAGCGTGAGGAATATGTTGCGACACATCTTGGTGAATCGGAGGAAGATGGCAGCATCCAGGCCGGCGTAGCTGACGAGATCCTTCTCGCTGGTCTTCCATAGGGGAACGACCCAGGCGTGGTAGCCTCTACCGATGGGAGGCGGAGCATGCTTCTCGTCGGCATGTTTAAGCTTCGGGGCGTATACAACCGAATTGTGAGGTCGGACAAAAGAGAAGCAGACGGCAATGGCAAGGGTGAATCCCACAGAGGTTCCCAAGGCGGACCAGACAGCACCATCAGCAAGCTAAGAACGCGGTCAGTCAGTATCACTTCACGTTAATCAGGAGCAGGGTGACAGAGACAGAAACATACACGTTGCTTAAATGGGTCGGCGAGCAGGTCTAGGAGCTCCTGGGCAGCATTAGGCCCGTCGCGCCCCGATATTAAACGCCGCGCATGATGAATGAAGTCGTTCATGTCCATTTCGCCACCAGGGGGCCCCTCTTAAGAGGACTGTACGCAACGTGAAGGCGAACCGCTGGAGAACTGCAATCCTCGAGGCTCCAGCGGGTCGAGCCCTGGGCAGCTATGAAGTAACGAAGGTCCGGGCGGTCTGCTATATCGCCGAGGTCTGACACAAGAGGCTAATCGAAACGTCGTCTGTTCGTTCGGTTTGATTGTTGTGAGGATAGAAGGACCTCTGCCGATACGGGGAAGCAATCCGAGGCAAAAGCGGCGGTACGTATAGGACCTTGGCGGATGACTGGGTACGTACAAAGGGATCGCAAACGAATGACGCGCCGTCGATTGTCCTCCCCTGCTGGCCAAAAGGGATAGCAGAGTTGCGGGAAAAGAAAACGAGCGAAAGGGTGAAGAAAAGGGTATGGCGTATTAGCTGGAGGATTGAAGTCGAAGGGAGAAGGACTAGAGAGGGCCACCGGATACGAAGTGAAGGATACCAAGACACCAAGAACGGCGTGGTGCCAAGAATAGAAAGAAACAAGGGGGAATGTAGGTACCAGTTGAAGCTACTGTAGGTACCTACCTTAGTATATACCTACCTACCTGGGTATGCGTTGATACTTTCACTGTATGCCCAGTTGCGAGGTCTGATGATCCTGATCAGTGAGTGCTCTTACTCCAGACACATACAGCAGTTCTGGAATTCCAACACGTTAACTAGGAAATAAGAATAAATCCATGTTCAACCAAAACAGAAGAAAACAAAATTTTACAAGTCTACCACGTGCACGTGAGAGTTGCGTGTGAAGGTACAGGGTAGACTCGGGTTAGGGATATTAATGTATTTACTGTACTTGGGTACCTACTTACGTAGGCAGAGGGACTGCAGGTTTGGGGATCGTAGCCCCATGAAAAAGCAACGACAACAAGTAAACGGCGCGGGGAATTAAAAGTGTGCATTTGCAGTACATGTGCATATGTCATACGTATACCCCTAAAATGCAATACAATGCAGACGAATCAAAAGAAGGTGAGGCCGTCATACTCGCACGTCGCATGTTCTAAGGTTCTAAGGGCCCATCCGGTCCGCAAGGGAAGCATATACATATGTATGCCTAATCCTATCCCAACCGGCCGGTTTGGATGGGCGAGATGCCATCGAGCCGGTACCGAACTTTATTCCGTTGTACTAACAATCGATCGAACCGACCTACTTAGACTAGTGACTGAGTTTTGTAAGAGTTAGATGCCGCATGCATGAAAGCTATTGTACATACCTACTACGTAGTAGATGCCCTAAATGTATTATATATAACGCATAAGGTACGTACTCGTACTACTAGGTCGGCTGTGATAAGATAAGAGGACTTCAACGTCGATCCGGCAGGATCTCTATCTTCAGTATAACTTAATAAGGCGTATCGATAACTTTCTCCGAGCTTTTCTCCCACTCTAGGTTCATCCGTCTCCCTTTTCCACAAATTAATAAGTCCTTATTATCAAGAAGGAGACACAGAACTGCCGGCCGGTCAAGGTTAACCATTGCTGTTATCGGCACTATCGGCACCATCGGCATCCACCCAGAGCTAGCAGTCCTACTCTCTACTGCACTTACGTAGTACCTGTCAGGTCCCCTCCAATACCATGAAGGGCGCAAGGGTCTTGAATACGAACTGCAGTTCCCACGTGCAAGTCATCCATCCCGGCGATCTGCCACCTTGGTGGGCCTAGCGTCTAACACCAGGATTTATCGATTCGTGCATTAAAGGCAACGTTCCTTCTCTCGTTCGTTACTGCGTAAGCACATAAGCGTCCTCATAACCACAGCGATTGTTCCTAACAAATTCCGGGCCTTGTTTTTCCGAACTGGCAACGTAGACTGAAGGTACTATCCTGTCTCTGTGGAACCTCTGGGACTTATAGGTTGCATTATCTATCGATTCTCACTCCCCGAGACTTTGTGCCTGAAGACTGAAGAAACCTGATTCTCGCTAACTGCAAATGAACCACCACCACAATACAGTGCTATACGTATCTTTCTAATGGCCATGGGCGAAAAAGTGAGCATCCGGAATTCAACCAAGGGGTAAGAAAAGGAGCAAACTTACGGTTATGATAAGTCCTCATTTTCGCAAGCATGCCTTAAGTACTTAATCTGTATCTCCTCACTTTCCTCCAACCCTCTATCTCCTATGCTAGCTGTATAACATCTCATCCCCGTTGAGCTGGCTCTTTCACCATGGATTTCTATTTGGGTTTGGCTAGTCTCAGTCAGTGAGTCTGATACCTGTCCTGGTGCAACAAGACTCATCAGCTCTAGGCAGGCTGTTTCCTCAATCTTCTAAACCTGAGTCTGTAGCATTACCAAGTAGAATCTGGTCATATGGTCGACGCGACTTCGTAGCAGCTCTTCTACCAGTCCTCTGCGCCCAGGACTAGAGCAGTCTCTTCAGGCATGGCACGAAGAACTTGAAGAACGCAAGTCAAGTTATACTAGTTTGTCTCAGGAGGCTTCTTGCCGTAAAAGAAAAAGGGGGAGGGTTTTTCCTTACAGGGCTTGAGACGGCTTCATTACATGCCTTAATGTGTCTCAACATCCTGAAAGGAGGACGCTGCGCTGTCCGCCCTAACTTGTAGCGCTAGAGGGGCTCATATGAAAACGATGCGCCATCGCGCCGTCTCTTCCCCTATTTCTCGCCAGCTGGCACCTGCTTGACCCCCAACGCAAGTCAAGCGACGGCGATCAGGTACTTGACGCCGCCAGCTATCCACAGCGCGGTGCTCAGCCCTGCATCGCTCTGCCCCAGCCACCCCTGGACGGTAGCACCGAGCACCATGAGCACGGCGGCCGAGGCGCGGCGGTTCCTCTTTGGGTTCTCGCTCCACGGCGCCAGGATGTGCGGGTCGCTGCTGAACAAATCGCAGTAGAAGCTCGTGAGGACGTTCGCGGGGACCTCGTTGAACCCGAGCTGGCGGCTCGCGACGATCTGCCCGCCGAACTGGAATGAGAGCAGCGCGATGACGGCGAAAGCGCAGGGATCCAGGGAGACCTTGTCGCGTCGCACCATCGCCTCGGCGGCGGTCTACACGATCAAGGCCTGCGCGAGGAAGCTGGCCACGAGCGTGCCCTTGGCCGTCGGCCCCGCGCGCCGCGTCTGGCTGGAGGCGAGCACGCCGAGCACGAAGGCGCCGATGGAGCACAGCGCCCGCAGCCACAGCGCCGGCGCATCCGCCGGTAGCCGTGCCGCGCCGAGCGCCAGGTACACCGCGCTGCCCGTCCGGATCGACACGAACACCGACGACGCGTTGAACGCCACGCTGTCGCAGAGCCCCGAGACCAGGCTGCACAGGCACACGGGGATGTTGGCGAAGTCCTTGTCGATGTCCCTGCGCAAGTTGGAGAATGCGGATGCCTTATGTCGGGTTGGCGGCTCTACTGAGCCCGTCCCGGACGCGTCGTGGGAGTGTCGGCAGGCTCCTCGTGGTATCAAATATTGACGTTATTGAATAACTGTATCTGGGTGGTCCCTGAAATACCACTGTTGCAGAACCGCGATTCCTCACTCTAATTGGTCTCACGGTTTAGACATCCGTTGAACACGCGGAAATGAACCAGAGCCAAGGGGGCGGCGTCTCTCATTTTAAATCAGTTTGTTCTCCAATTATGTTTCGGGAAATAACGCGATATGACCATGTAAGCTGATCCCTTGATGTTATCATCGGCTCGGTCCCACTGTGTTACTTTTCCGCCGACAGTGGTAAGGAGCTGAATCCCGAACTCTTCAATTAGGTCCGTGATTCGGTTTATTATTGCTCACCTCACGGCTTTTCTCTCCGCCGTTGTCGGCAACCTGATGGTCTCATGGACTTTTAACTGCCCCCATATCAAATGAGCAGTAGGGCCTGAAAATGTGATGAAAAATGCTGTCACGGGTTACCAAATCAACCACACGCCACGGTTAATAAGCAGGTAAAACGCTGTTAGTCACTTCGCGGGTTTCGGCGCCCCTAATATCGGCACCAGATCCGGGATGTCTGTGGCCAGGGCAGATGTGACGAGGCGTACCGGCTTGCAGCAGGTCAAACTAGTCCATTGAATCGTAAGCCACCACCAAAAGTGTGGGGTGATTTCATGAGCAAATTCATATGGAAATGAATTACATTGGTATATGATGACAAATCGTAACACTACACCGTTACTGCGTCAAGGCATCAGCAACAGCTCAGTATGCATACTTGGGCTGATAGTTGGTGTCGAAGAGGAGAGGCGTCTCCGATGCCCCCGACGAGTCCTGCATCCAAATTAACTGGCTGAGACCATGCATCTGGATCAATTGGCCTTTGCGAGCTTACCCCCCTCGCTGACGCCCCACGTCGTGATGCTAAACACACTCCTCCACCTGGAGACAGGCATCCCGTCATAACCCAATAACCGTCGGGGCCGTGCCAGCTACACCCAACTCAGTGATCGTGACCTCCGAGACGCCGGCCCTGGCCAGAGCGTCTAAGGCCGCCTTCACTCCGCCGACGCTGCGGGCAGCCTAATGGGATTGTGAGCCTAGCATTAGCTGGTTAGGGAAAGAAGGAAAACACACGAAATTTCGCACGGAGAAATTGAGCTCTCAACGGCGCCGTCTATGGGATCCCCGCCTTGATCCATTTCTTGACCGAGGCACGGCGCGAACGCGGAGCTGGCGCCAGGTGGGGTCCTCGAGGTTGTAGCCGTTGTAGTACAACTTCGTCTCCGGGTCCGCCGCGTGAGCGGCCTCGAAGGCGATGCGCACGAAGTCCTCGCCTAGAACGTTGTAGAATACGGAGGACTTCAGTGACCCGTCTTCCATGAAGGCCTTGTTAACAACGTCCTGGCGAGTGCAGTTAGCGCATATCCGGAAGGTGCAGTAGGGAGGGGGAGAGCCTAGGATGAGTACCCGTGCCCGGATCCGACCCTTATATCGATATACGACGGTTGCGATATGGTTTTCCATAACCTCGGTCAACTCTTGTCTGTCCGTGATGTTTCTGAGCCCATTGCGGCAGGTCGTTCCCTGGGAGCTCCTTCTTAACAATGGACGATCCAATGCACTAGACCCTCCATCCAATTGAAGGTGTTTGAAACCGGAAGGCTTCCAGAGATCATCGTGACCGACGTGACGCAAACTCGTTAAATTCAGGAATATCTTAAATTGGGTTCTAGTTAGTTAATCACTATCTTAATCCTTCAGGAATCAGATTTGGCAGAGAAACAACCCCAACCTTCCCCTTAGGGTAGTATAGTCAGGGACGCCGTCCCACGGGTGATGTCGCCTAACAGGCGCCTGTGTCTCGCTAGACGGTCAACAGGATATTATATACGAGCAAAGCTCTAGACAAAATAATTGGGCCACCCTTCATATCAAGTTGAAACATAAGAATTGAAAAATTCATGTCCGACCAATATATAAAGATAATAACAGCAATGGGAGGCATCTCGGTGGTCAGAGGTTGCTCGGCTATTATGGCCAGAGCGTGAAGAGATACAAGGGATGCGGACCGGCGCTGATCATTTAATACCTTTCTTCCTACGTAGTATCTAATAGGGGGACGTTTGACAATGGCCGGGCGCATACAGTAATGCATGAAAACAGATTAAATGCTAAGCTTTCCATCCCAGTCTAACACCGATCCTATAGAATAGGGGTACATACCACGCGGTAGTGGAGAACAACCATTCGTCCTGAGAGGTAACCCGCTTCCCGGGTCCAAGTTGAGGTTGCAGAGCGACATTTATGAATGTTTTCCAAATTACCAAGCAAAACCTCGTCGGCAAATGCTTAAAGCCCAAAACACGGTAACTAAGGCGCTATTCTCAGAACGCCGAGAACGCAGAAGCGATCGGGCTAACTCTACAGGCGACTCGAGCTGGCGGCACTCCATAAGCCCCAGGTTATCGAATAAAGTAGAACAGGAGCTACCGGATCCGCAACCAAGCAAGGAGAGGCGCCCTTCAATCCAGAATCACATATTTCACGCGGGATATCGATGCGGAATGGCCACCATGAGTAGTGCTACAGTCTGCGCGCCCTGTGATTGAAATGCCGATAATCGTCGCATTCTGGCAAGGGGAAAGCGCTGGGACAAATAGTCCAAGCCGCGTGCTCGTGCGAGACTTACGTTTCCGCTATTGCCGGAGTTGACCATGCATTCACGAATGCTGTTTCGAGAACCGGGTTGTGAGGGAACATATCTGTAAGCGAGCGCGTGTATCTCACGGCTTGTACCGCGCACAGGACAGGAGGTGTGATACCATGGAGCCGAGAGTGTAGGTACGTCAGAATTTTGCTAAGTATGTATGTAGATAAGGACGCTTTTGTGCATTAGACCTTGAGAACGTATGTACATGGAGATAGATGTTAGAAAAGTATACTAATAAAGCAAAAGAGCTCCCGAAACAACCGGGGTCCTTGGTCCCTCGAGTACTCTCACATAGACCACCTGCACCCGAATACAACTGCCATAGTTACATCATTCAAGGAGTGATAAGTTTTGTTCAAACAGGAAACCATATGAATCGGATTCACTGCACCTCAGCTGCACCTTGGCTTCGAGTCTTCCTGAGCGTCCTGCCAACAGGCGCTGGGGCATTCTTCTCCTTCTTGGGGCGACCGGGCTTCTTTCGAGTGGTACCGTTCATGGCCGCGCCATTCGCCTTCTGCTTCTTCTCCGCTGGCTCGTCTGCTACGGCCCCGTCTTGAGTAGGTTTAGTCTCGACTGGAGTGTTGTCGGCTTCGTCGGCCTTGCGCTTATCCCCGGTATCAGGCTCGGGCTTCTCGGCATCGGTCTTCTCAGGGCCCGGTTCGGAAGTGGGGTTTGAAGCTGCCTTGGCCGCTCCATCAGTTTGGGGAGCGCCGGTAGTTGTAGGATTCACAGTTGGCATTTCCTCGTCCTTAACCTCCTCCACCGATACGGGTTTCGGCGACAGCTTGGACTGAGCATCCGGCGCGGTCGCCGCGGTCTCGGTACTCTCCGCGACAGGTTCCTGCGACACTGGGGTAGGCACCTGATCTGTCTGTTTCTCCGGCTGTTGAGCCAATGTGTCAGCTGCATCAACTTTGCTCGACAGGTCGCCTTTAGCAATCGACGGGGGTTCTTGATTAGTCGGCTCAGAGACGTCCACGGAAGCCACCACGGCCTGTTTCCCGGGGTCGGCGGGGGCCAGTGGAGCTTCTGCCGTCTTCCCAGTGTCGGCGTCAATTGCGCCGGAAGCCTTCGTCTCGAAATTGGTGGTGGGAACGCCGTTGCTGGTGGGCTCAAGTTGAGCGACTGCGCAGATGATCAATACAGTTAGTTACACTGTGCTCTCACTTGCAGATATGCTCGGTCGCGGCGAAGCTGGGTTCGTCGCAAGCTCGCTCAATGGCATTTATACCGAGGCAATTAAGCTCGCGCAATAACAAAATGCATCGCGACGGCGAAGGTTAAAGGCAGATTCGCTCATGACAATACCTACCTTTGTTGCTGACCTCAACTGTGGTGTCGGCCATGGCGATGACGTAAGAGGAGAAGGTGAGAGCTATTGATACAGTTGTGCGAAGACGAATGCGAATTGTATGTAGCTTTGGTAGGAATAAATATATGAGGCTATAATGCTACCGTATGTATGGATGTGTGCAAATGGTTAAGGGGTAGGGACTTTGGGGCAGAGAAATGAAGGAAAGAATGTGAGAAGAGAAGGTATCCAGGTAAGGTGTTGGAAGGTGTCGAATTGTAATTGTCAGCCCTAGAAGCTCTTCTTGGCTGGATCTTGAAACAGTAATGCAGGTGGAGAAAGGAATAGAAAACAAGCTGCGGCAGAGGGAGGAGCTAGAGCCAAGTGGCGTACATACCCGTGGACAGAACTTACCTAGGTAAGCTAAGCTTCTGGCCGGATTATATACCGTAACATCCGACCCACGAACGACCTACTATGTAATCACTGAGTGGTTGGAACCGGCGACGGGATCGGGAAAACGATTTAGAGGAGCTTCCAACAACCCCGATGCTAACACGCCCGGACCAACTACATACAGAAACATCACGGATGGGGAAATTGGGGAAACGGGGCACGCTGGGACCCTTTCCCGTTATTCGGATATAGAAGCAGTTCGGAATTTTTCTGAATGGGTTCCTGAATGGCTATTCCAATGGAAACGGTACAACGTATCTTAGGCGAACTCAAGTGAGATTTTCTCTCGGCGGATAAATTGTGAATAGTTAACAATAAGCTATCCTGCGCCTATTTCGTAACTTAAAGGTTTAATCCATACATTTAGTAAACTTTAAGTAGAAAAATAGTAACTACCTAATTAGATACATCGCCAACAAGTAGAAATGAATGAATTAGCAAGGCCCGTGCGAGCATTCAGTACCCCAAAAATACCTGGGGTACTTGCTCCACAGTATATCGCCGGAAAAAACCCCATGCATCTTCAGAATAAGCCGCCTATTCCGAAAAAGCCCAACCTTGCTCCATAAACGCGTAAATTGCTTGGAGGGACGGTGAGGAGACGCTAGATATAGGCCGATAGAGATAAAGCAGGTACCACAAGTCTCGACTACTGTAATTTACTACATGCTAACTGAAAGGTGTATATCTCATAGTCGACTTTATCAATCCTTTTTATCGAAAGTCGAAAGTTTCAGTTGTTGACGATTGATGCTCCGGATGCTGCTGACCGTCACCCTACGGTCCCTACTACATCGTAGGGGTAAGTTCAAACATCTTGGTCAGGTATTTTCCATCAATTAACCTACTCTACCGCTATATAAGTCAGGACTTCAATATAAGAATAGCGTTAGACTTGCCGCTAGAAAGTACCTGGCACAGATGTTAATATTCGGCCTGATACTCAGTACTTATGTTCTACCATATGGCCGTAGACAAGTATTCAGCGTGAATTGACTGTCTTAATAAGTCCTACCAACCTGACCCACCGCTTGTTCGCAGATATATGGAGCTTGTCGGGGACTTCAGTGTGAAGGTCCAATTCGCCTACAATATAATACCTGCGTACTATAGGCCGAAGCCAAAAGATGTAGCGCCCCATTGTCAACGGTGCTTAGAATATAGAGAGTCTACATGTTTATGTTGTAAGTTGTTAGAAAATGCGGTGTTGTAGGGGTCCGGCGGCTGCGGCGGGAGGTCATAAGAAGTTTGGATTTCCTGCCAGATAGCAATGGCAGACTCTATGAGCATTATGTCATAATGGTCTTGTGGAAGCAGAAGAAGGTTACATTATAAGGTAGCGCTGGGTAGTGGATGGATGCGGGGCCACTTAGGGGGCGTAAGGGGGAACGGAACCTCGTATGGGTATTATCTCGTGAGAGAATGCCGATAATTCCGTGAGAGAATCTGCTGCCAAGCATGAGGCGACATCATACAAGATCACGTGCTGCACTAAAACTTCCTTCCAAGCACCCGAAACCTCCCCAACCATCACAAGCTAAACCCCACAAACACCCCACCAGTGTTCCCTCACCAGCTCACCATTCGTCGCTGACTATTCAGCCACATGTATTCTAGACACGGGATGCTATGTATGACTACCATTCAGACCGAATGTTGACTCCCACGAGCCAAGGCTTAGGGTAGAGATGCCGAGCCTTGGGAGTCCTTGGGGCCAAGCTTCCTGATGCCGTTATCGCCCATACACGAACAAGATCGAACAGCCATTTTCGCTGCTATGCGAGTAAACCTTGAGTCGCTTCTTGTCTATCGTTGGTATGTCACAGCCGGATCCCTGTCCGGCTTTCTTAGGACTTGAATCAGTCCCCAATTCTAATAGCGGTGCGTAACCTATCGTGGTAGACTCGAGCCTTTTAGTGGCTTGTTGTCTCCGTGAGATTCCAGAGAAGCGGAAAGATGAGCTTTGACACCAGTCTTGGCCCTCTTGGCGCCAACGTTATTCTGACCGGGCATTGCGTATTGTCACGAGATGGCGCGGGTATGTGGAACGGTCAAACAAAGGGTTCGGATTATAAAGAACAGGTATTCCCCGCAATGGCCTTCACGGCCGTTCGAGGTTTGATTCTAAGTATATCTTCAAACGGCTCTCGAGAAGCCGTCTAAGCAGGAAAGTCTGAGGTGATTGTCGGTATCCAACCTCACTCAGATATATATATGCTTATGAAGTCTCAAATTCTGGTCAGGAGATACACAAGCGTGCCCCTACTTCAGTACAATGGCTGCAGAATTCGAGCGCCACCCCTATCTCCTCCCCATCCAAGATGTCGCCCGTGCTCTTGGTACGGATGTGGAGAGGGGATTAACATCCTCCGAAGTTAGTCAGTTACAGCAAAAATACCCCCTAAACGAGCTTGACGTGGGCGGAGCTATTCCGTGGTACAAGATCTTTCTAAAGCAGTTGTTCAATGCCATGATTTTGGTACGTAGCCCTTTACGGCACCTCGGGTGTTGACTTTACTGACATTCTTAGGTTCTATTCTTTGCCATGGTTTTGAGCTTTGCTGTCAAAGACTGGATCGAGGGTGGTGTCCTCGTTGCGGTCATTGTCCTCAACGTCTCCATCGGCTTCTACCAGGAATACGGCGCCGAGAAGAAGATGGATGCCCTCAAGGCTCTCTCCTCTCCGTCTGCGATGGTTCTCCGCGACGGCAGGACTCAGGTTATTCCCAAGTAAGCAGCTATTCCCGTCCACATTCCCCGACGAGGATGAGGATGAACCTAACCATTTTAAATGAACAGCTCGCAAGTCGTGCCTGGAGATATCGTCGTTCTGAAAATGGGCGACACGGTCCCCGCTGACGTTCGTCTGTTTGAAGCCATGAATCTTTCAGCTGACGAACAGTCTCTCACCGGTGAATCGATTCCCGTCGACAAGGTGGTAGAACACTTAGAAGACGAAGAGCTCGGAATCGGTGACCGCATAAACATTGCTTACGCCACTACCACTGTCCGGAAGGGCCGTGGGCGTGGCATTGTCATTGCTACCGGCATGGCGACCGAAGTAGGCAAGATTGCGGCTTCGACTAATAAGAAGCCTCGGAAGGCTGGCCGATCCATGAACTGGAAGAAGTATGGCAAGCGGCAGCCCATCATCGGCCTGATGAAGCGCATCTACGATTTCGTCGGTAAATTCCTGGGATTGACTGAAGGCACTCCTCTGCAGAGAAAGCTCTCCAAGCTAGCTTACATGCTCTTTGGATGCGCTCTCTTCCTTGCTATCATCGTCTTTGCTGTCAACAAGTTCATTGTTCCTCCAGAGGTCGTCATCTATGCCATCAGCACGGGTATTGCCATCATTCCAGAATCTCTGGTTGCGTAAGCTGCCCGCCCCTCCGATAGCCGATAATTATATGACAGCCGCTAACTCGAGCCACCAGGGTGCTTACCATCACGATGGTCGTAGCGGTTACGGTAATGAGGAAGGCGAACGTCGTCGTTCGAGATCTGTCGGCACTTGAGGCGCTAGGCGGTGTCACCAATATCTGTTCCGATAAGACTGGTACTTTGACCCAAGGTGCTATGATAGTCCGAAAAGTTTGGATTCCTACCAATTCAATTTACACTGTCGTCGACTCTAAGAGGCCCAGTAACCCAACCGAAGGTCGCGTTACTTTCTCCGAGGCGAAGGATGAGCCTGAGGGCGAGGAAAAGCCTGAGGAGAGAGAGCAGCGTGACTTCGACCAGGAGCGTAGTGCAGCGGCACTAAAGTTCGATGTTCCCGATGAGAAGCTAAACCCCAAGCCTAAGCCTAGGGAGCAGGATGCACCAGACGCGACCATGAACCCCCAGCTTGAAGCGTTCCTGCTGTCAGCAGCGCTGTGCAATCTTGCTACAGTCCGACATGAACCCGATGCGAAGCCCGACCAGCCTGAGTGGCAAGTCACTGGTGAGCCCACTGAGATCGCGCTTCAGGTCTTTGCACACAGATTTCAGAGAGGAAAGAAGGTCATGGAGGCTGAAGGCTGGAAGCAAATCGCCGAGTTCCCGTTCGACAGCAGCATTAAACGGATGTCTGTCGTGTACAACGGACCCGACAGTAGCCACAGCATGATTTTCGCAAAAGGCGCCGTGGAGCGTATTCTCGACCTGTGCACAACCGTCGGTACCGGCGATGTCCAAGAGCCTATGACTGATGCCTACAAGGAGCGTATCATCCGACAGATGGACGTATTTGCCAAGCAGGGCCAGCGTGTCCTAGCTGTCGCTTCCCGGTCTTGGGATGGCTTTTTCCAAGAAAAGGGAAATGAAAACGCGGAAGAAAACGATGCTCTTCGCGCCCGCGTCGAGAGTGACCTCACCCTTCTAGGCCTGGCTGGCATATACGATCCGCCCCGCAAAGAAACCACCCCATCCATCGCCGAATGCTCTACCGCCGGAATTAGGGTGCATATGTTGACCGGTGATCACCCCGCGACGGCGGAAGCGATCGCCAAGGAAGTAGGAATCATCCCGCATAATCTTGGCGTCCTCCCCGCCGATATCGCCAAATCAGTCGTCCAAAAAGCTACCGACTTCGATAAGCTCACTGACGAGGAGATCGATGCGTTGCCCGAGCTTCCGCTTGTTCTTGCGCGCTGCGCCCCGGATACCAAGACTCGCATGATCGACGCACTGCGGAGACGGGATGCCTTCATGGCCATGACCGGCGATGGTGTAAACGATGCGCCTTCATTGTCGCGTGCTGACGTCGGCATTGCCATGGGATCCGGCTCCGACGTCGCGAAAGGTGCTGCAAAGATTGTCTTAACGGACGATAAGTTCAATTCGATCGTAGCCGCCATTCGGGAAGGCCGCCGCATGTTTGACAATATCCAGAAGTTCATCCTCCACCTTCTGACTTCCAATGTCGGCGAGGTCATCCTGCTGATCTGCGGCCTGGGTTTCCAGGATGCGTCGGGCTTCTCGGTATTCCCAGTTTCTCCTCTGCATATCCTCTGGATCAATATGGTTACTTCGTCCTTCCCTGCTTTCGGACTGGGCAAAGAAAAGGCCGGCCCCGACGTGATGCGCAAGCCGCCCCAAGATAAGAGGCGTGGCGTCTTCACTAACCAGGTCTTGGTCGACATGCTCGTTTACGGACTGATTATGGGCACATTGACGCTAATGACCTTCGTGATCATCGTGTATGGCGTCAACGGGGGTAACCTCGGCAAAGACTGTAACAAGGAGTGGAACCCCGGGTGTGAGCCGGTTTTCAGGGCGCGAGCCACCGTCTTCGCTGAGTTGACGTGGTTGATCCTTTTCAGCGCCTGGGAGTTCAAGAGCATCCGGCGGTCGATGTTCCGGCTGAACCCGGACGACAAGAGCAAGTTCCCCTTCTTCAGGGACGTCTGGGAGAACCAGTTCCTGTTCTGGGCCGTCGTCATCGGCGCGCTCTCCGTATTCCCCGTCGTCTACATACCCACGCTCAATACGCTCGTCTTCAAGCACACGGGTATCACCTGGGAGTGGAGCCTCGCGGTCGCCGGCCTCCTCTTATTCATCGTGGGCATGGAGCTCTGGAAGATGACCAAGCGCAGCTTCCGCCTCTTCGAGGACAAGCCCGTCGTCCGCGGCGCCTTCGCGCAGGGCGGCGAGGAGACCGGGCGCCGCTTCGGCCGCACCATCAGCTTCAGCTCGCTCAAGAGCTGGAGGAGCATCGGCCGCAGGGACACGAGTCTCTCGAAGGCGAGCACCAAGGAGAACAGACATGGGGAGAGAAACGGAGAGAAGAACGGAACGCCATAATTTCGTACTTCTTTGTTGTTGATGGATGACTTGTTGCACAGGGGATGGACGAGGATGATGCAGAGACATACTAGGACCATGGAAGGAACTAGATGTAGGGAGGGGTACGTATTCATGGTACGTATTCATGATGAAGAGTTGGACGACATACGAGGGAAACGACGGGGGAGGCTGATACGGGAAGTGCTTCTATGGAAAGATGAGAAGGACGAGGACGACGATGATGATACCTATACACAGGGGGTGATAATGTTATGCATGTGATGTTAGCTTAGTTCTTCATGACCGATCCCACTGTTACTGCCTTGGGTTGGCTGACGAAGAGCGGAAGTTGCTAATACCATTAAATTTCCTATAGAAAGTCTCCGTACTTGGGCTAGTTAATGGCGTCATTGTAACGATGAGTACTTCCTTTTTGCTTTCTACAGTGTCATCTTTCGTCCAGTGACAGTAAGTAAAAAGCCTGTTGTAAGGGGAACATTACCGTAGTGCTGACGCCTTTCTCGCCCGTTATGGATGAAAGATGCCCAAGGAATTCGGCGAAAGAGCATACTTGGTACTAATAAGCGTAACAATAAGTGCTAGCTCTAGCGATGTTCTAAGAGGTTACTGCTCAGCCTCTCGGATTGTAAAGTGATCCCTGATTCTACCACTTAGCGAGCAATTTTCCAGCTGGCTAGACGGACACTAGTTGTCACACCTGTCTAGCGACCGGTCGCATAGTGTATTGTTACCCAGAGGGGTCCAAAGGGAAGAACACGAGAACGAGAGGCCCGAAAAAGGAAGAAAGCTGATTGTTTAAAATGGGAGCCGTAGGGGCATTATCGCCGAGTGGTCGGCGGGGTTTAAGGGAAGTTTAGCGGTAGGCATGTGGGTAAGGGGCAAGATGGGGACGATAGACTCGTATACATCTGCAGATACAACGGGAAGCCACGGCTATTGAACATCTCTAGAGATCAAATGATGTCTAGAAGTCATGATTTCGCTATGTACAGGCGTAAGGAGCTAGGCTATGCAATCTATGTGTATATATAAGGGGAAAGCAAGGGGTATCACCGGGTTGTCATGCCCGTCGCGCAACCTCTTCTCCTGTCGGGCCGGTAGAAAATGATTAATCACAGATATCTACATTGGCCGATGATGTTGGTGCACGCACAAACGCGTATCATACAGCACCTTTGGTCGGGAGAAGGGCAGAACAATGCTTACTTGGGACACAGACGTCCGTTCTGCGTGGGGTAGTAGTCGATCTGGTCGGTGATGTACCAGTCCTCGGCGCCGACGGCGGTAGGGGCGTACAGCAGGCCCCAAGGGTCGTACTTCTGCTTCAGTTGGTACAGGTAGTCGTAGTGCTCGCCGTAGAAGGCCTGCTGCCAGTTCGGCTCGTTGATGTCGGCCTCGTTGAGGTAGGCGCCGGCGCCGGGGGACGCGTCGCGCCAGGGCTGCATCCACTCGACGAGCCGCTTGTTGGCGTCGGCGATCTCCTGCGGTGTCGCCTCGGCGCCCCAGGTCGCGCCCAGCATCGCGTGGCTCAGCGTCTCGCGCCACGCCGGGTTCACGGCGTTGGTCTGGTTCACAGACGGGTTCTCGGCCGCCTTGATCGTGTACGCGAGCATCATGCCCGCCTTCTCGACGCCCTGCCGCAGCGCCGCCGTCTGCGCCGCCAGCTTGGCCGGGTCCGCCCAGTTCGACCGCGGGAGCAGCCGCGATCCCGTGTGGAAGCTCCAGATGCCGACCTGCTCGGTCTCGGGCGCCCACGTGCCCTCAACCGCGGCCAGGACGCCCGAGTACTCCTTGTACTCGACGTTGGCGACGGAGATACCGAGGGCGGCGAGCTCCTCGAACAGGGGCTCGGCCGTGGCCTTGACCGCCGCGGTGTCCATATCGTTGCCCCACGATGGCGCCATGGCGAATGAGCAGTCGTCGACCACCAAGCACGTGATGGACCAGTAGTGGTACATGCCGGCATCGGCCCACTCGGGGAACTTGGTCATGACGGCGTCGACACCCTTCCAGAACGTCTCGATCTCGACGTCCGCCGACGAGGCGAAGCTGTACGCGAGCGTGGTCACGGGCGTCCGGGGGTAGGCACGGATCACGAGCGAAGTGACGATGCCCCAGGTGCCGCCGCCGCCGCCGCGCAGCGCGAAGAAGAGGTCGGGGTAGTTCATCTCGTCAACAGTGACGAACTTGCCGCTAGGGAGCACGACCTGCATCGACAGAACCTGGTCGGCGGCCATGCCGTACATGGACGACAGCGGCGAGTGACCGCCGCCGAGGGTGTAGCCACCGCCGATACCGACGGTCCGCGCCGCGCCGCCGACGACATGGAGGCCGAGGCTATCGGCGGTCTGGTACAGGTCGATGGCCGTGACACCGGAGCCGATCTTGAAGGCCGGGCCCTGATAGCCCGATGCCCGATGATTGTAGTTCTTGCCCAGGTATTTGATATCCTGCAGATGGTGCGTCCAGATGGAGAGCGCGCCGGCGCCGGCGGACTTGGCGTTGAAGTCGTGGCCCTTGTTCTTGACGACCAGGCGGAGGTTGAGGCTCCGGGCGAAGTTGACGGCGAGCTGGATCTGAGCGACGTTGGTCGCTTTGACGACGTAGCTCGGCAGGCCTCCTTGGATGCAGGACGCGCTGGTCCTGGTGAGGGGCGGTGGTAGGCAGCTCACTCCTTCGAAGATGGGAAAGTCGTATCCCAAGGGCTCAGACATTCTATAGTCGAGTCAGCAGCCAGTCGGATCGGGAGCAAAGAGGCAACTTACTGGTACTGAGGTGTCGTCCACTTGGCGGTGATGTCGTCGCACTTCGCCTGGTTATATTGAGGCCAGTCCGAGTAGCATGCCGACGCGGGTGGCGTTCCCTCGATCAGGGCGCCGCCGAGCAGAATGTTGAAGAGCCCCCATATCGACCTGTGAGGATAGAGGGAGTCACCGGGATAGCTCTTGCACGACCGTCTATCGAATGTCCGTTTCTCGATTGCCTCGTCGGCATCCTCGAAATCGAACAGCTGGACATCACTGAGGTTGTAATTCGTCAAGTTGGCGATTACATTTGGTGTTAACTGGCTTGCCTCGAAAGGAAGGACCTCGGCGGCTAACGGCGGAGGGATTGTGATCTCCTCGACAGCCGGTGCGACATTCTCTTCAGTAACAGCTATACGGAGGGTGGGGTGTTAGCAAACCACCATGTCAGTGGGTAAGAAGACAAGTAAAGGACAATGTAGATTCGGGTGCCTTACGGATGCCATCCAAGATAGTCTGGGCTAACGCGAGGTTGACTAGCGGCAGAGCCGCTAATAATAGGTGTCTTGCCATGTTGCTTATTTTCCCCTTTCAGCCGCCAGCCCCGCGAAGTGCCCGATCTACTTAGGATAGGGAGAAGTCGTCGGAATATTCCTTGGTCAGGTAGTGCGGCTGAAGATCAAAAGCAGTTCAAGATAACTTCCATCTGCAGCACCAGTCTTATAACAAACATCTTCGGGTAAAGGCGAGTCCCACGTGGCGAACGCGGGCCGTTATGCGAGCTAATCTCTCCGGTTCCAATAATTCATCAATGGTATTAGGGGCCGGGTTGCAGACCATACTGCTGCTAGAACAGTCAACCTCTCAATTCGTCTGTTGGCTTGGCGCTACCCTGTTGGTCGCGCAATGTCGTGCTAGAAAAGCGGGAAAACATTGTTACCGGCGTGTTAAGAACTCAAGATAAGGCGAAACCAATTCCTGAACCGATTAGTGGCGGTTGAGTTGCTCAGTGTGAGACGTGCCTGGAGTGGGTAGGAGATGGGTCTGCTAATATTCGTCGCCGCCCCCTCGGATCCGGGACGTCTCTGTGGGGAATGGTTTGCGCATAGTGGCCGAGGTATACTCCCAATGTAGAGGTGATCTCCGCCCACCGTACTTCACCTGAGCCTTTCATATAATCGGCTGAGCCCTTCGGCAAGGGAGCCCTCTTGCCCGTGCATACCTGGAATGGCATCAGCTCAACTCTCGATCCAATCCATGCTCTGCGTGTAATATCTTAGCAAAGCATGGTCGGCATCCTTGACCTTCCGAACAATGCGCGCTTCGCTAAGATGTGTCCATCCTCCTCATCCTAATTTGCACTTCTTATCGTTCACCTGTCTTTGGCCCGGCATAGCTTCTTCAGTACTAGTGAACTCCGGCTATTTGAGAGGCAGATGTCTGCATCTATATCGCTGGGAACACGAGATGCTCGGTCTGAATAGCAGCGTCAAGCGATATATCCCTTTCCAGCACGTGCGTACAGCTGGGCGTGTAACCTTTTCACTGCTCTACTATGATGCTATCTTTCTCTTTCGTATCGTATCGCCCCGGTCCTTGTCGGATGCTAGTATCCTTTTCTGTCATGTCGTGCATGAACTCGGCGGACCATTCCGCAGCCATGGCGAACGGTTAAACCCTCTTAGTCATAGTTGGATGTCGGATGCGGGCTTCGGTTATTTCAAGCCCAAAACGGCATCTTCCGACACAAAGACTCCTCGAGAACCCATTTAAGGCCTGCAGCACATCATGCAAAGGCATGCAGACATGGTGTACCTCTCTATACCATGTACGATCTAAGATGAAGAGACTAGCAGGGCTAGTAGCAAACCCGCCCACCTCGCGGAGATGTGCTAGTTTTAGGCAAAGGACCTGGAGAGGCGAATTTATGCAGGTACGCATCCTTAAAAAAATTTTTGATTCCCTTGATTACCAACCTGGGTAAAACGAGTCGTTGAAACGGAGTCTCCGTTCAAGATAGGTATAGGTATCGGAAAGGTACCCATTTTCATACTTAAGCAACGGATTCCATATCTTCGTATCAAGCGCAGTTGGAAATTTCGTTATTAGGTGTTCGGAGAGCGGGTAAGTTTCCCTACTAGTACAGTCTAGTACGCTATGTACGTGAATTCCGGTATCGATATAGCTCCTAGGCTCATGCTCGCCCTGTCATCTTTGGCCCAGCAAAGTGATTGACAAAAAATTGATAGTGTCAGTGGCATTTTATGGGTCGTGGTGCGTATCAATATGTTCGTCAACCTCCTTGCCCAGTTCGTCTAAGCATCTGTGTGGAATGCAGACAAAGGGGCGTATGATCTATAGATCGGAATAGCTAATCGGGCCATCGTACAATGGAGCAACAGTGCCAGGGTGGCTGCCACTAACGTTACCCCGTATAAGACTCCCTTAATATTGGTAACGAAACCAATTTGGGAGTTTGACCCGCTATGGTGTTCGCACCATTTCAGGCCAGACCTTGACCCATGAACGACAACCGCCAGACTGCCTATCTAATCGCCTAGGTTTTATGCTTACAGCAGATTCCTGTTACAATTGTGGGCAGTGGTGATAATCGCGGTATTTCAGCTGACTAAATTCCCGGCTTCCGGTAAGCTAAGGGCAAACGGCCGACTTGATATGAGTAATTGTATACGTTGTACGAAAGCTTGTATTTTCCAAATTCGTTCTACCAAGTATAGGCGGGCCGTACTAGTTCCACAATCTTATCCTACTCTAACGCATACTCGGAGCTCGTTATTTATCACAGACAACTCAAATACCAACCGAGATGGAGCAATCGGCCAGACCCTTGATAGATCTATCTGAAGAGTACATACGTCCCCGGTGTCACACCGTTAGGGTCTAGTGTACAGTACAGTTTCACCGTCGGGCCGTCTCCCGCTCTACTCCCGACGTCTTGGCTGTAGGGTTTCTGTGCGAATCATTCGACGTATGATTGGGATCTTTTCACAAGTTCGAATCTCTCAATACGCTAATACCAAAAAGGTAAGAGCCATTCAACGCCCGGAATCTGGTAACCGAATGCGTACAAACCACCCAAAAGTACGTATTAAAAGTGCCGTAGTATGGGTAAAAAACGAATAATACGGAGCCTTTCCCAAAATTTATGAATTCTAGAACTCCTAGCTGGCTGCCGTTTGCCTACAATCTGGAAGAAGTATCAGTGTTCTCAGCCAGTTAACTTATAATAAATCGCTCAATACCCCGGTCTGTGTGCAGTAGGATTCCTTAGACCCTATAGGCCTTATTTCCGTCTGCACGCTTGGACGATCCCCCACCCGGGAATCGTTTTAATCTATCAAGGATTTTTTACATGGTATTAGATTGCAAATAGCCTAGATTATAAATCTGCGGAAGGCATGGAGATACGGTAGGCGCATCTCCGAGCCAGACTGTACGGATTTGTGGGAGATGATTCTTATATGACTTGACCCATCCGCCCTTGATCTCACGAGGACGATCTCTACTCCTTCGAGTCGAGCAAACGATCGAGAGCGGGCCCCACGAAACCTTATCTGAGCAAGGACAACATAATGATCAGTCCAGCACCATGTTAGCAGATCCGCAAGTAACCCCGGGCGATCCCACATCGTGGCTTCAAAATTTGGGCATCGCCATAGAGATCATCTGCCCTACCCTTGCGTTACTCATCACCCTCCTAAGAGTCTATATCCGACTCGACACCAAAGCCTTCGGCTGGGGTATGTAATCACCACATGGGAACTATCGACGAGACGATTGCTGACGCAGAGCACTGTGTAGACGATGTATCCATCTGCCTTGCTATGGTCCTGAGCATAGCTCTGGCAGTAGGCTCAATTCTCGGTATGTGTACGCACCAGGTCCTAGTCTTGGCCTAGGAACTGACGGGCCCTAGTAATGAAAAAGATGTTCATCGGCATTCACTACTGGGACGTCCCGCCGACTTTCGATATAACACCGGGACTGATCTGGATTTACGTTGTTGGCGCCGTATATAACCCGATCCTCGCCCTGGTGAAACAGTCGGTGTTAATCTTCCTGCTGCGCTTTTCCGGTGTCAAGAGCTTCATCCGAAAGGTTGTATGGGCCACCATCATCTTCAACGCGGCCTTGATGGTCGCCGTTTTCTTTGTCGTACTATTTCAATGCATTCCCGTGGAGATGAACTGGAACCCGCTGGCTCAAGGACATTGTATCCAGCAATTTGAGTTTGGAGTGTCAACCGCCTGCCTGACGATTCTGACGGACCTTATCGCCGTTGCACTTCCGTTCTACATCTTCCTCGGCCTGAAGATGAACAGGCGTAGAAAGATGGGGCTGATCGGTGTTTTCATGCTGGGTATCCTGTGAGTCCAGATCCCCGACCGCGAACTGTCAATGTCTATTTATATCGTGCCTCCTATGAAGAATGTGCCGCTCACAACTTGATCTCGAAACAGTGTCACGGTAGTCAGCGTCGTTCGTTTATATTTCCTTGCCGAGAACTTCACCAGCAAGGAGCCCGACAAGAACTTCTCACTCGGATTCTGCGTCTCGGCGATCGAATGTAACCTCGCCATCATGACCGCCTCAGGCCCGGCTCTATGGCCGCTCGTGCGCCGCTGGATGCCCCGGCACGGCGCCTCGACCGACCGTTCCTACGGCGCCCACAAGTACAGCGGGAGCACGCCCCACAGACAGCAGGGCTGGATCAGGACCAGCGATGGACCGTCTAATGCTGACTCGGCTTACGGGCTGAAGAACTTGAATTCTGACAAAGTCCACACCGAGGTCCAGTCGTCGGCAAGAGACTCGGATGAAGAAATTCTTACCGGTACCGGCATCATGCGGACGACTCATTTCACCGTTACAACTGATGATCCGGAGTCGCGACGAGCAAACCGTCAGAGTCCGGACGCCTTCGACTCCTCGAAGGTATCAAGGAATGACTCTTTATGATATGGCCATGTCGTGGCGGTCGTATGAATATGATGATATAGGAATTAGGGTCAAAAAGTTGGAAAATCTTACTTAACGTACGCCATTTGCTGTACTGCGATCATACGATTATTGACGTACAGGTCAGCCGCAAAAGATATGCGATAATTACGAAGTTGGGGTTTTGAAAATCCCGACCCCTGAATTTTCTTCGCACGATTGTATCTAAATAGTAATGAAACATATCTGTTTATGGAGACCTGTGAAGACTTCTCCTTGACATGATATTTCAAAACGCGCGCATTTCGTAGAGGAAGCTTCGTGAGCGGTATCCTGGTAGACAGGTTATGCTGAGCATTATCATGGATATATTATAGCATTATATCATATTTTGCTACCGCCTGGTCCTCGTAAGAGATCGCGAATGATCGGTACGACGGATTTGGTTACCCGTCCTTTGGCTGGAGGTGCTGCCTTCCTTGGAACATGTAATGCTGGGGCCACCCAGAGCCTCCTGACTTCCCTGATGATCAGGGCTGCCCAGATGACCTAGCTTACGCGTGTTCATTTCTAGGTCACAGTATACGGCATTGCCGCCGAAACTCCTGTCATTGCTCGTAGACTTGCTAGTACTCCCCCGGCTTGCGCCGGTTCGGCGAAGGAGGCCAGAAAGCGATGAGCCTATAGAGCGCAGCTTGCTCAAGAAATCGAGCTTCATGGCGGCGCGGAGTGAAGGGATGCAACTCATGATGGCGACGAAGACTGTTCAAGGGCTGACCGTTGAACAGCCTTGCTAGCACTGTACTGCGCGTTGGTGGCACTGGAGCCCCTGGGACGTCATGGTCTTCATGATTGACGCCACCATGATAACCAGGGGCACAGCCATCAAGTGGCACAACCCAATCCTTCGTCTCAATGGCATATGTAGGCTCCAGATGATGATTACGGGGGAAAGCACATATATGCGATCAGCGAAGCTGAACGAGGCTAGGCTGGAACTGAGTATCAGCTATTGCGTGGCACGCCGGAGGAAAACAAGATGACCGTGGTGTTCCAAGCTTGCCTTGAGTAAGGTAGGCAAGATCCAGCTGGATTCTCGTATCCCAGTGTCTCGCTGGGAAGAGCCCCTCAATGGGGCCGACTTGCACCCAGACGACGATGACCAGCAAGCTAGCGGTGACGGTTTGGAGTACCGTGGAGATAATCATGAACCACTTAAACCAGGCTTTGCTCCCGAATATGCGTACGAGCAAAATGGAAGCTGAGGTCCTGGCTATGATTGACACAAGGATTGCGGGTGTTGTCGAGATCCAGCTCCATTTAAGAATCATAACCATCTCATCATATGTCCAGCTCGAATCGTGCTTCCCGAGGCCCAAGTAGTATGCTTTGGTCACACATCCTCGAAAGGCGAGTTGGAGGGCCTAGTTATGCATCGTCATCAGCCCAAGTGTTAATCTCAGGGTCCTTTACTGGAATATGCGTACCCCGGCAGCCAGCATGAACCAGTCATCTAGACCAGAAAGGCGAGGCGTTCTTGGGCGGAGATAGAATCTGGCGGCAATCATAATGATACAGAACGACGTCAATACCCACGCTACCCCCAAAATAACAGGCCCAAGACCTGGATCCTGAGGGTTGATCGAGGCCGGCGACGGGGTCAACACAATGAACCACGCATAAAGCAGTCTACAAGCACCAAAGAGATTAGGCTCGGGTGAACGAGTATGGAGCAAGAGGGAAAGCTCGTGCTTGGGGATTTGCTCCCGGTTTAATGGATGACCACCATCTCTTATTCAACTGGCATGGGATGGGATATATTGATGCTTTGCTTTTTCATTTTGAAGACATAAGAAGGTACTAGCGACTGTCACCTGTGCCGCCAACAACCCCACCCATCATCTTGGCATAGGCGCCGCTTCTGCTATTTCGGGGGTAGAAGCTGTAACCTGAGATCTAAGAACGCTGGAGTACTCGTAGTAATCCATTCGATATACGAAAGGGACCAGCCAACTCGATTGCCTCTTACCCCTGCTCCCTATCACCTGCATCGGGCGTAGCTGCGCATATACCCGCTGGTCACCGTTCAAGAGGAGGTACCCTAGAGAGGGGCGTGGTCATATTGTGCAGATAATTCTTCTGCCATTCACATACAGTGAGGCTCAGCCGTGTTCTGGACTGGTGAGTGTTGCATTTCATTCAAGGGTAGTACCACGGCAAATTGCATCCTTAGGCTGTCCTGAGTTAGGGCGTGTTCAGTAGGGCTGGGAGATGAAGGGAAAGTGACATTGTTGCCCCACCTATTTTGCATAAGGAATTATGCTTTTCGTCCCATGTACCCCCTAGCGCTTGAACTTGCTTACGAAAGCAAACCCTTTTCGGCTATTAGCTAGCTTTTAACATAAGGTCATAAAGGTTAAATTCAGTGTAAGCGGCTGCTGCTTAAGTGGCTGCGATCAGCTTGCCCTTTTATGCCTGGTTGCCAAGGGTACATTGTATAATCTTCGCAGCCGCTGCTCATACTGTAGTAAAAGCCTCACGATGAAGGCGTTATGGCTCTTTGAGTTTAATTTGGGCCGGAGTGGCGAAAACCTACATAGCTGCGCAGCCGATACCTGCTGCTCCCTCGATGGTCGCTGGTAGGCCCTCGATATCCGCACCCTTCGCCTCCTCCGGGTCTGTGTTCGGGATGACATCGTCGCCTCGTCCTGTAGTATTAGGCACGGCGTCGGCTGGCATCTTTGCTTCCTCGGTCTCGGCCCCCTCCGTCTCCCCGGGTACATGCCCGGGATGGTGTAGAGGCTTTCTCCCGTAGCCTTGGGTATGGTGTCTGCTTGCACCTCCTCTGCCTCGTCTATCTCGGCGCCCTTCGTCTCCTCCTCCGGCTGCGTGTTCTCGACGACGACGTCAGGGCTGTCTTCCGTAGCCCCGAGTACGGTCTCTGCTTGTATCTCCCGCGGCAGCCCGTCCGCTACCGTATAATGGTCATGGTTGTGGTCGTCGTCGTCGTCGTCGTCGCTGCTCGTCGTATCGTATCGTGACGGGAAGCGTGCCGGCTTAGTCAGGGCGGCTCCTGGCACCCGCTCCTTCTTGCTCTCCTCTTCGTAAAGCCCATGCTCCTCTCTTTCGGCATCGTCTTGGTCAGCCTTATTGCCCAAAACGACGATGCTATCCATTTGCGTCTTCTTTTCCTCCTCATCCTTTTCCTTTCCGCCCATATCCCCGGCTTCGGGATATTTATCCTTTTCCTCGTCCGTAACGAAGTTCCCGTCATCCGTTTTCGTACTCGCAACCGAATAATAATCGCTTAATTCTTCCTCCATCTCGTAAGCGGTATCCTTATCGAACATTACGTCGATCTTGTCCAGGTTAAGGTCCGCCTCGCGGCGGCCGGCGAACTCCAGTTTCTTACCTTTATCGCCTCCCGCCGGACTTCTTCCCGGGGCGCCCGGTACCGCGTCCGTCATTCGTCGGTCGCCTTATTCATCTTCCTCGTCGTCGTCGGCGCCACCCAGGTCCGGTTCCGGCTACGGTACATTATCGGGTTCTTTCGCCTTGGCAGTGGTATCCTTCTCGTTCCGCTTTTAAACCTCTAACCAAAGGCCGTATCTGATTTGCGATAGGCACTTGCCCAATAAATTAACGCCCCAACCGGCGCGCCCCTTAGCTTTAGATACCGCCTCCTCGGACCTGCCGATACCCAGCTCGTAATCCCTCGGGATTGCGGCTATAAGCTGTCTGTCCCCGGTATCCAGTAGCACGTTACGCATCTCCTTGGCGCCCCTATGCGTAAACTTCAGGAAAATGCCCTACCGGACGATGATTTCCCGGTAGGCGTACCACACATACTCGTCGTACTTCTTCACCTTACGCCCAAGTAAACGGGCCATATTCGGGTTCTTGGTGGCCAATATCCTTTTCGCGCTATTATCGTCCCTAAACAGGCTAGCCTTACAAAACTGTACGTAATGCTCCAACGTTCGGAAACGCTTTCCTTGGCCGCCGCGTTAATCTCCCTCGAACTCGAAAAAATGGTAATAGCTTAGATACCCGTATCGCCCGTCTGGGGCGTTGAAAAATAAGGGCGAAGCCTCGGGGTTAAAAAACAGGGGCGGAACACCAACGCGGGGCACGACCTGCTCGCACGCGCCAGGCAACGTCCCGGGCTTCGTGACAAAGGACCCCGCGTTAGCGACGGCCCGCTCCTTACGGCTAAGCGATATAGTCGATTCCGCGGCCACACCGGACATCATCTCCGAGCCGCCCGGCTCCCCGGTTGCCATCCTGGGCCTCTTAAACGGTCGCGAGTCCATCTTCGGTAATAACCCTTCGCATACCCCGTCAGCCCTGGACGAAATCCGACCGATAGCGCCTACCTTACTTAATTACCAAGCCGACCCGACCCGGTACCCTGCCAATTGGTGGTTAATATGTTAGGGTTAAAAAATATTTAGGCCGAGGGGCTACTTACCAAAGTTGGATAACCCTCTACCAATTGGTGCTTAATATTTGTCGGGGTATGTAAGCAGTACGGCCATGTAGGTATTAAGGTTAAAGAAGCAATTCATGCGCGATCCCGCCTTAAAAAAATATCCTCGCATACCTTTTTTACGCAATTATGACGTAAGTAACTGTATCTATCTATAACCAGGCGGGCTAGCTGTTGCTGTAGCTTACGGCTGTTTCGAAATACCAATTAGCAGAGTTGCGCCCTCCCTCCCCCCTAATCGAGTTAAATTCGCATATCTTACTATCTACCGAATACACCCTTAGGCATCTCGGCCTCAAGGGATACGAGCCGAAACCTGCCCCACTTATCAGGCTGTATCCAATTCTCCTGGCCTGTAATGAGCCCTCGGACCATTCGCGTGCAACCTAACTATGTACTCGAGTAGGTAGTTAGTTCATCGAATGGTTCCTCATGTTGAGTAGAGCTTCTTTAATCGGATTCAAGTTGTTATCATGCTTAACTTACAGTACTAAGTACGATAACAAACGTGTTGGGTTCTGAGGGAGTAGGGCCGCGCCTTAAATTAGCGCTATCCAGTTACCCTTGTATTTATATACGCAGGTCGCAGTCGTAAAAAATGCTGATGCTAAAAACGGTTCAAGACAACAATAATTAACTAACATGCATATACTGAACAAGGATCAGATCCTATCTTCGGGGGGGATGTAACTTGTTTGTGTGTTACTTACAGCCACCATTTGACTTGCTCGGCCTGTTTAACATATGACTGATGTAGCCGCATCTTCTTGGTTCACGACATCTCTATGTAAATTCTCTATAAGAACAGGTGACCATACATTGCAGTAAGGGTAAAGTTTGATGCCTGCACATTCACTCCACTCTTTACTTTTCTTACCTGCTCTCTGATTACCCCTTTCTCTTATGCCAATCCCATTCTCTTATCTGATCGGTACTCATTTCCTTGCTGCTGATAATGGAGTTTCTAAGCCGCTTCCCATGGAAGCCCCTCCTGGGAGTCGTCGTTGCCTATTTGGCCAGCCTCATCTTCTATAGGCTTTATCTCCATCCCCTTGCTAAGTTCCCAGGCCCCAAGCTCGCTGCAATCTCTCGCTACTACGAAGCATATTACGATGTAGTCTGTAATGGTCAATACACATTCAAAATTGCTGAGTTACACAGAAGATATGGTAAGCAGTTTACCTCCTCGCGATGTTAGTATTACGACTGTGGTGTGCTAGCTAAGCTCACTTATCATCAAGGTCCAATAATCCGGATAAGTCCCTACGAACTGCATATTAATGACCCAAGCTTTTACGAAAAGCTATACCGCCAGGACGGCCGCTGGAACAAGTATGAATGGTCATACAAAGCGTTCTCAGCTCCGGACTCGGCGATCTGTACGCCAGAGCACGACCTCCACAAACAGCGACGTGCTGCAACGGCCCCTTTCTTCTCCAAAGCAAGCGTAACGAGAAAGCAGGGCATCATCCACAGTCTGGCGGATAAACTCTGTGACCGTATTGGAAAGTCCGTCGACTCTAAGTCTAGTATGAACATCGGTACCGCAATCAGCGCTTTTACCCGAGATGTTGCGACACAGTTCATCCTTGGGAAGGACTATAGAAACCTTGATACTGAGGACTTCAACGCCGGCATGACCGCTGTGTTACAGAGCTCAGGGGCTATCTGGCGAGTGACTAAGCATGTCCCCTGGCTTGGCCCGACTATGAAGTCACTACCGCCTTCATTCATGGAGAGGATCGCGGACGACGCGACCAAGTCTTTTCTAACCTTTCTGAAGGTATGTGGTGATAGTCTAGAGCTTTGCTCCGCACCTACTTTCAGCCATCCTTACCAACTACCCCCGTGATACTCCGATTCTAATCTAGGCGACAGGATTGCGAGCTAACGGCCAGGGCCGCCATATCGGCGTTTGCTACCAAGGATCTTGATGATAAAGATTCAAGAACCATCATCGATGAGATTCTTAGGTCCGATCTCCCTCCAAGTGAGAAGACACTCAAGCATGTCAACGACGAGGTCGGTACCATCACAGGGGCAGCTTTTGAAACGACAGCACAGGCCCTCCGGCAAGTGCTATATCAAATCTATAGCAACAAGGCCATCCTTTCCCGGCTACGAGCCGAACTTTCTACTCTTCCAAGTGCAGATGACCAGAACTTAGCCGCTCTTGAACGGTTGCCATACTTAACAGCTATACTGATGGAGGCTCTAAGGCTTAGCCCTGGAGTGGCGAGCCGCCTAGCCCGTATCGCACCTGACCGCGACCTCGTGTACGGCAAATGGTTAATTCCATCCGGGACGCCAGTCGGCATGACCGCGCTTCTCATGCACAAGAATGAGAGCCTATATCCGGACCCCGAGAAGTTCGACCCGGAGCGATGGATGGACATAGAGGCCCGTAAAAAGGCCGACAAGACGTTTTCTCCCTTCTCCCGCGGGACGCGCATTTGCCTTGGCATGCAGTATGATCACCATCCACCCATTTTCCACTTTCGAAGGCTAATTTCTTGATTAGCCTCGCTTGGGCGGAGTTGTACATCGCTACTGCGTCGCTCGTGCGACGTTTCGACTTGGAGCTCGATAATGCAGGCCCAAAGGACGTCGTGTGTGTCAGTGATCAGTTTGTTTGCGGGACAGAAGACACGAGTGGCATCAGGGTGTTCGTAAGGAAAGCCCAGAGCTAATGATATCGGCTCGGCTCCAGGAGGTGTTGTGGAGAGTTCATTAGGAGTCGGGAGTGATTGCCGTTTTAGTGATGGGCCATTGATGTAATTCAATCTGTATACCTAGGCTTTCGAGAGATGGGAGATGGGGAAAGAGTTTGGTAGGAATTGTCTACTTCGGACAGGCACCTCTTCGAAACCAGTTACTCGTGGTATCTTCGGGCCACCTTCTGGCTATTACTCATTGACGTTATGGACCACCTGCGTCTACGACCTAGTGTACTCTCAGGTCGGATGAACTCAAACTAACTAGTGGTGTAACTAAATAGGCATGTGGAAGAAATTGTTTATTCCGTTTTGTCATCTTACCAAGGGCAAGTGTGAATGTATCACTGATAATGATTTGGTGGCTACAACCCCAACACCCAACGATCTTAACACATTAACCGCAAGCCAAATAAACCGTATTGTCTGGGACCTATGGCAGAGAATCATGGTTGAGAGAATTTGGAGAAGCCTCGTTCTAGACCCACAAACGTTAAAATAGGGGTCATGACGCCCCACACCACTTGGGCGTATACAGATGTATAGTCCCCCGAGTCTCTAGGCTCGCGCGCTTAGTATAGAAACGGAGGAGTATTCAGTTTATATGAAGTAGCGTTACTTAAGAGATCTGTTCCTCCTAAAGGACATATTGGTGGGCCCTTGCAGAAATCGAAATTTGTCTAAACGAAGAACACCCCGCCGATCCCAGAACAAAGCAACAGAATGCTCCTATGCAGTGAATCAGCACAATACTTTTCGTCTCTTTAATGGAGGACCTTCAATCCGAGACTGCCAGTGTGATCTTATAAAGCGAAGTTACAGAGGGATCGGATGCCGGTGCGTTTCGAACTGCCCGTTTAAGATGTCAGGGCCTAATTTTAAAGCCAGTAGTTAGGATGTTCGCTACACTCATTACCTCTCCTATAGTCTGGGTAATCACCAGCTTGTAATACAACTTGGTTACCCATATCACCCTTGGTTATCTGCTATTACCAGACGTAACTAGTGATTACCTCATTGCTCAGATTTCCACAATACGACTGCCAACATGAACCGTACAACTAGGTTTAATAGTTGGTTAACTAGCCCAGCTATTATACATAAGTGGAAGACGTAAATATTTAGGATATAAATAGGAATTTTTACCCCGAAAAGGCTAATAAGCGAATCATTATGAAATAAACCGGCATTTTATACTTCCCGTTACGTCTAGGACTCGTATCGGTCAGGATTAAAATAAAAACTTTGATGCTTTAAGGCAGATTAGCATTAGCTTATGAAATGATATTAGTTTATTCCTTGGCGTTAGTCGCTGGCGGCAAGGTCAGGGCGGCAGCCAGTTACGGAAGGGGTAAGCGGAAGCATAAAAGGGGTGTATGTGGATAAGATCCGGCATCGTCCGGAGCAATGCGAGCAAATGTTCCGGGTTTTCGACGGCTCCGTTTAAAAGAAACGGTTCCCCGGCCGTGTTACAAACCGGTGCTCGGGATACAAAAGGCGGTGCGGCCCGGCAGAGCCCGGACAGGAAGGTGGGCCGCGATAAGCCAGGAGACACACCCGTGCCGAATGTTTGATATTGCACTCTCTCGATTCCGAATACTTCTTAACTATCTTTATTCAACTTTTCCTCCCTCAAACTCGACCATATACCCGACCACTTAACCCTATTAACTTATCTTACAATTACTTAGTTCATATACTATCAGCAGGATGCCTTATTAAATCGCGTAACTATTTCAAATTCCTATGGTTAAGGTGGTCGTTAAAAAACCTAAGCGACGATGACACCTGGTAGCATTTTTCGTACACGAGGTAGAAAACGCGTTTACTGCTGGCCCGAAGGTATTAATGGTTACGATAAACGTACAAGGTGCCTTCGACGCTTCGTTTAAACGCAGGCTGCTAAAATAGATGATGCGTTAGGGGTGGCCGCTAAAGTTCCTGCATCTGATGGACTCTTTTCTTACGAATAAGGTCGTTAAAGTGCGCCTGGAAAGAAAGCAATTACGGGATATAAGAAGGCATGGTACGGTATATTTTAGGGCTCGCCCTGGTCGCCGGCGCTTTACATGCTATATCTGGCGGAACTGCTTCAGCAGGACCCTAGGCTACGTTTCGGCTACGCGGATGGCCTTTGCTTATACCGCACCTCACGGTTACTCGAGGAAGGTGTGAGACTTTTAGCGTACGGCGCGTTCTTCAGTGGGGAGACGATAATAAAGTTTCTTTTTCTCCGGAGAAGTACGAGATGATTACCAGGAAGAAAAACACGGGTATTAATCCTGTCGCAGAAAAGGGCCCCCCTACCTAGAGCTTCAGGGTCATTCGGGATAACGTTGATCCTTTCCGGAGCCCTAGAGCCCTATATCAGTGGATCGCCCACAACAAGTGGGATCACCGTTTTCTAGAATCATCAATAACAATTATCTCCTCAAGAGCTTTGCAGCTGCTTCCTAGTAAGTGTGACAAATCCCCTAGTGGTGGCTAACGAGCACTTTATTATCTGGCCGGTCCGAGAGCTGGAAGGGAGCAAGAGGGAACCAGCATTTAGGTGGCTAGGAGTATAGTTCGACCGAAAACTTACCTTTAAAAGATACGTAGCGGAGCGGGACGGCAAAGCCATGACGTTCGCCCGGCATTTCCGTAATCTGGCTAATACCAAGTACGGCCCTTTAGCTGCCAGCCTTCGCAAAGCTGTCGTAACATACGAGATTTTTACGGCGTTATACGGCACGGAAGCGTAGCATTACGGTCGCCGCAAGCTGGACCCCAAGGCACCGCGTCTGCGGGAAAAGGAAGTTAATACCAAAATGGGCTGGTATGTTAATATCCTATAACGAGTATTTATCTTAGCGGCGAAAGCGATTCTGCCGGTTTAGAAAACCACCCCAACACGTACGATCTTTAGGGACGCCGGCCTGCCCACGGCACAAGCGGCGTTTGATGGGGCGCTTTGCTGCTTTTCGCATAGGCTTCAGATAGTGGACGAAAGCCACCCGTTAACTATGGGAACTTCGCGTAGTATTACCGCAAATTCAGACACCTAGATACGAAGCTAGAATGCTTATGTGGGAGAGATAAGGACCCTAAGCATTTAGTACGCTGCAGAAAGGCACAGGTTACCTTTGATCAATAGTCCCGTAAGCCTGAATAACGACGTAGGTCAGGAAAAGAACGGGAGTTGTACTTAAAGATGTTAATAAGGAATCCTCAGGACTTTAAGGAGTTCCTTGCCGTAACCGCCTTTTACAGCAATATCTTGCCCCGCTAAAAAGGAAAATAAAGGGGGGTTGGCGTAGGGAAGAAAAAAGCGTAAATGTAGGGTGGGGGGATAGCAACGGAGTTAGGGGCAAGGGAACGGTTCCTTAATTTCTGACTTATGGGATTCTCTTTCTTCAGTACAACTAATATACGCCGTAACGCGTGGATCGGAGGTGTCCGGAACGGAATATATACGATTTGGAAATGCGTCGGCGGGGACGGAATCTCCTAGGATCTACATAATGATGGAAAAATGGAGGCTGAAGACTACCCTCACTCGGCCGCAGGGAGGTTGTAGCTCGGATCGCCTTTGGCGATATGTCTTCGGACTGGATTTGTTAGATGGGTGTCTGTATACTGTTATATAGAGCTAGCTTAGCATGCCCCTTATGCCACCTAGGGAGGCTCCGGAACAGCTTCATTTATTTTCTACAGCCGGCTTCAGAATTAGCCATCGCGGTTTTTCGTTCTGACAGTAATGCCGTATTATGCTATAGGACGGGTTAAAAATAAGGACTAATATATATACCTAAAGCGGACTGTTTCCGATTGCCCGATCTGCTATATCGAATAAACCGGTTTACGTCCTAGATAATTTCGTTAAGTTACGTCGTTTTCCTTTATGCCGGATATTATTAATAACATTCCATATAAAGCTTACGGTTAAATTCTTACCTGGATTATTTTACTAAGTTTCGATATCGCCAGGATCTCTTTTAATATACTTCCGAAAATACTAAAAGTTTCGAGCCAGTAAAGATAATACTGTTATAAGAATCTGTCGATGATCCCGCCATCTCGAAGGTCCTTATATTATACCTGCTCGTCGGGCTTGTATTCGGCCAGGTAATCAACCCAGTAGATGCACGAATACCGCGCGGCCGCTAACGGGTCGGGATCTGGCGGTATTACTTAGTTGGTAGGTAGCCCCCAATGATTCCGGTGGTATATATCCCGTCGTAAGGTTTTCGACAAAATTTCGGAAAATCTCGAAAATATGTCGTAATAAACGGCTCGGATTCCGTTAGGAAATATAACATGGTTGGTTATTTTATAAAGAAAATTTTTAGCTGACTGGTGGATAATAAAGATACGATTTTCCCGTATTATAAGGAAGGAACCACATAATTTCATAATATCTGCCATAGCCTAAAAAATATCGAACGCCGGTCGAGGTAAACCGGATAAAGTACCAAGTTCTTTTAGACGAAGTGGACGGTATGTGGTTGTGACAGCAGAAAGAACCTGCAGGCAGTAGGTGATATCTCGTCGGAGCCCTTGGATCTGTCGCATCATCCGCCGGTATAGTTCCTCTAAGCCGGGAAGTACTTCGTCCATAACCCGCATGACATGCCAGCTTTGCGCTTCTTAAGCTCCTTCGACCACCGCGCGGGCATGGCTGGCCAAAATGCATCCATCCTTGAGACGGTCTGAAGCCGCGGTACCCCCAGGTGATACGTTCCCATGCCTTTGCCGACTCCAAGGATGTTGATACCCCGAGACTTAGCAGTGGAGGTCCAGGACAACAGTGCTAGTTTGGTGAGCATCTGTCGATAGGGGTCGGGCGCCGAAATCTCAGCCAAGACCTTGCTCAGTACGTCCAGAGTGTTTGGTTTCTCTTCTGTTCCCAGCGCTGGCAGCACACAGACCGGGCAAGTTGACCTCATTGACTGTGCTCCTACCCCCCAACTACATTCATGGCTGGCTTTGGTGTTTGGGGATGGCGTGGTGATGAATTGTGCGTTCATATGGTAGTAAAATCGCTTACTTGGCGAATGTTCCCTCATATGGGGCTTCGAAACTATGGTCGGGGTATGAGGTTAAAGGGCAGGGAAGTAGACGCTTCCAGGGCGGGGTAGAGCTGGATTTACCAGCTGCTCTCGCAGTCACTGTTGTCCCCCCGCACCATCGCCTACCCAGGCAGGAGTCAGGGAGCTGACAGTCAACCCCTTCGGGACAGGCAATACCTGCAGGATGTGTGCTGGGACCCTGACGTTTCCCCGGCAATCGCCAACTCCTTTCTCGCTCCACTCTCCCCGTAACGAATGCCCCTCCCAGATCGACCAACCTATAGGTCCGCCATCCATGTCGTAACCTGATTCATCCACCTACCACCTCTGGTCTACCTGTTTCCCGTGACTGCTGGTTCATCTACGAATAGCTGTTATGCGCGTGCTCGGCCGGGACCTTCGCTAAAGTTTACCGCCCGACCAGCTCGGTCTTCATGCTCGTACCCTCCCTCCCTGACCACCTCCGCCTCTCAGGCCTGTTAATTCCCTGCACTCTGTCTCCGGGCATAGTGGATATGCGCGCGGATCCAACCAACACTCTTCGTATCCGCCTGTGCACGG
Organism: Monosporascus sp. MG133; assembly: GCA_004155925.1. Classification (NCBI taxonomy): domain Eukaryota; kingdom Fungi; phylum Ascomycota; class Sordariomycetes; order Xylariales; genus Monosporascus; species Monosporascus sp. MG133. Next base: position 1,382 of record QJNX01000113.1, on the reverse strand, counting down.
GATGGTCACCCATTACTCAAGTGGTTGCCCCATAACCCCCTCTCTTGTATCCGTGTCCTGGAAATGCCGAGCTCGTAAGAGGAATGCCGGTTCCGGGCAAAACAAGCTGGTTGCCTTCTGCATTCACATCTACGCAGGCCAAAAATCTGTCAGCGATTATGAATTTGCCTCCTATACCGTGCTCATGCCCGCTCACGTCCAGTTTGGCTGTAGCAGCATAGTCAGCATCTTTGTTCCACCTCTTCTTTCGCTAGAAATCGTGTGCAGTGGGTCGAGGCTCGGCAAACCACCTCAGGACCGCCTCCATCATGTTCCCCTCGGCGTCGTACCAGTCCCTATGCCAAAGCACCCCTGTTTGGACAGCTGCAAGATGGGTCGATAGCCATCATGCCCTTCCCCACCCGCAAAACCCCTTTGTATGGTGGAAGATGGTGACTGCTGACAGTAGGCATGACGAAATCTGCCTGCCGCTGGCGGGTGCGTAATTTCTCCCCCGCGCCTTTATGATATTCCTCTCGAACCGGGGTATCATTATGGAGGTACTGAATGCGCAAGTTGTACTTGGTGGTGGGCCGGGGGGATGAGCTCTAGCACACCGTTCTCAACCACGTCGAAGCGTCCGGAGTCTGCGCTTCGGGCCAGAAAGCCCCGCGCCGTGGGAGTGATGGTATTCGGATGTCGTCGGCAAGAGGGCATCAAGTTGGGCGGAGACGTGGGTGCGATCGACGACGTCTTCGTTATGGGGGAGGGGGATTGCGCGACAGCCTTTAGGACCGCTGGCTAATTCCGTGGATCAATGTCAGACGCCGGGATTTCTGGCGCAAATAGGAAACTAACTCTTTGCATGTATATGCTTGTGCGTAGCTATCATCTTTTAAAGGTCAGGTTTCCGTCCAACAATGTCTCCAGAAGTGCCTATGCGCCCTTTCTCCCCGTAGACTCTTTGGGAGAGATCATACCAAAATTACAATTATTGCTGACCTGGACGCGCGCTTGCCTTCGGCACGCAGGATCCCGACATGGGTTGTAGTCATGGTTACGGTAGTGTGGAGCCGGTTGGATTGCTTGACGCGACGACTGCGGGCGCTTCCGGGATGCTTTCGCGCAAGGATCGTCTATGCACTCGTGCGTTGTGATTGAGACTCGAAGGCTGCCTCGAGATGGAAACAAGAGGATGCTGCTTGTGTCGGACACGTAATACGGAGGTGCGCTTGCTCTTCTGTATGTAATGGCCTGACCTATATGAAATGGCAGCGCGACCGATTGCGCGACCGTCAGGTTGGGCAGTGGGTGTTGCAAGTTGGGCATCGAGATCAAGCTGACTGAGGGTGCCCCGCCTCCAGCGCCAACTCAGCTGGAGGGCATCAAGCTTTTATGTTCCC